>JAADXE010000232.1:0-37655 GCA_023337545.1 Pythium coloratum
AATGAGGCGCCATGGTCCTTGCGGGTGCTGCGCGATGGCTTCGAGGAAGCGCTCGTGTTCGGCGGCGGACCACGTGCCTGTAGTTTCCGAGACGGAGGACTTGCGAAGCGCTGGCATGGTGTGAAGAAGTGTGTGTGTGTGGATGTGGGTTGTGGTGTGGTGTGATGCGCTGTGTTGCTTTCTATGGTGCGCAGTTGAAGGCAAATGGGGAAGTGGGAAACGTTGGAGTTGTCCGTTGAGTCCGGTCAGTGGAAGAGGACTGAAGATCATGTTGAGAAAGACGAGAGTGCAGTGGAGTGACTTCTCCCAGGCTCTTCCCCTTCTCGCTCTCTCGCTCTCTCTCTCTCTCTGTACAGATGCAAATGTTGCGTGCGATCAACGACAGCCGTGAAATCGGACTCAGCTGGGGATTGTGGGAACGCTCAGCTGCGTCTTTGTTGCAGTCATTCCTGTTGAGCTGCCGAGTCTCTCGAACAACGTGGTCAGGTAGAATGCTCTTACGCCGCCGCTTTGCATCTGGCTTTAGCCATGCAGAGGTGGGAAGATGCAGCCCTGCTCACCAGCGGCTGGCGCTTCCTGCAGTATCCTTTTACACACAGTAGCTCTACTCATCTTTCGAGGTGTTGTCCTCGTCAAGCAGAGGAGGAACTACCAAAACTATTGGAATCTGCCGAAATTCGAGCGGCACAGAGGCAGCTACAGTATAACGACGTTGATCCCTACAGAAGCTGGCATTGCACATCATGAGTACAGAGACTGCGAGTGTTGGAGAAGCATTGGGCCCATCTCTAGTTTTCGGGTGCCCGAGTGGAAGGGCGACAATCGCAGTGTTGTCTGTGCGGCACAGACTGTGCCGGCATTTTATTGGACAGTGCTGGGAACGGCAGTCTGTTGAACATTTAACAGCGTGAACAGTCTCAAAAAACTGCAGTTCCATGCTTCTGGCTTGTCCGGTTGTTTATCCAGAAAAATTGGCGGTGGCAAACATCCTAGCCTCGCGTGTGGCTTATGTCCAGACGATTATTACCATTGACAATTTGCGAAATTGGGACTGTGTTTGTGGGCCACATGCCTCGGTGCGTCCGTCCACTTTCGTACTATTGGAAACGCAGACGCCCAGCCACAATCTGGTCGAGCGAGTCGCCGCATTATTTGTGTTGTATCGAACACAAAGCAAGAGGTCATTTTGCGCTGGAGAATCTCGCTGCTCCTCCCATGGTTCTGAGAGTTCCAGCTGGGGAGGCGCGAAGCCATGTCGCCAAAAGCAGGCGGGGACCAGGGCTGGCGTGTCCACATACCGTCGCAGCGGCTGACGACACGGCGCTGGCAAATGACTGAGACCATGCTGTAGCCGCGTGAATTTTTCATGCTCAAGATATCCCCTCGTGGCTTGATTGCGCTGTCCGTCGTACAGTATGAAGTATCTGGTGCGATTCAGTGTCGTGTGCTGAAGCAGGACTAGACGGAACCAGTTTGGCAGAAAGGTGGTCATGCCAAGCTGCTACAGCAACGACAATCAAATCAATCGTACAGTATTCGATTCAGTGTGGGTATTCGGGTCGACAAAGCAACCGGTGACAAGCGGGTAAAGCCAGGAGCGTCATCGTGGCTATCCCTTTATCCCGTTGGAGCCTCTATGTCCCACCTGCGATCAAGTGAAGAGACGAGTCGCTGGGCTGTAAAAAGCGTCAGGTTTCCGGTCCAACTGTTGGCCGATCCTCTTCTGCAGGAAACTGCGATGTGCCGCACATCGTGTGCTTGGTTTTTTCCTTGAAGTCGAGATTGGCGTCGCATTTCATGCAGAGCCCACGTTGTGCCTTGTCAGAGTTTTAACGTTTGTGAGCAACATGAAAACAAGAGAAGCCCAGCTGCTCCTCAGATTGGTAATGTAATGTATGGGTATTGCACTTGGCAATCCGGCAATATTCATGGCTCACAGGAGACAAGCAGCTCCGCTCGCGTGTCCAACGGTGCTTCTGGTTTTGCGAAAGCGTTTTTTCCATTTTTTGTATAAAGTTGCTCACAATCGCCTGCTTTCGCAACCCAACCAATGACTGGGTTGACGGATAACACGGCAATTCATTCCACCGCAAGATCTGCGACGTAGTGTACAAACATTAGCATCGAGCCAGTTGGCCATTGGCGCTTGGCAGCTTCAACGTTGGTATCGTATCTTCCCGTTCCTCCTTGTGGTGCTCGTAACTGCGCGATTACTACGTCGTGTGAAGTCGCCGCCTTCACAATCAATAGCGACAGGGCCCACGATGGAACGTTCCTCGCGGTTCGTGCCGCGAATGCATGTACGTGTTGCCCACGGGCTTGTGACCCTTGTTGAATAAATGGTTCGAAATACCCACTCCCGTATATCTGGCGCAAGCCAGGCACGTGAGAGGCTTCCAGGCCTCCAAACACGCCTGCACGCACGTAGAATCCAGCGGAGGAACTGTGCGGCGGGGTATCTACAGGTGGTGTACACAACGCAATGCAATACGTCGCTTGTTTCACGATCAACCGGCTGCCTATGGAGATCTGGTAAACGGATTCTGCATGGCGACGGAGGAGACACGGTTGAGACACAGCGGATGTAGTGACGCCGTCGATGCAGGTGGGTTGCATGACACTTCCTGGTGAGCTCTGCTCTTTGCATGCACTGAATGCTGTGGCGTGTCTGTTGTCAAGCCGCAGTCCCATCTGGACTTGGGGCTCAGTTATCTGGATCTGCGACCATGTTCACGCCAGACGCTATCTCATCGACCGCATTTGGTGACAAGCTGTCTGCTTCGAATTCACAATCGTACACAGCCATCTGCGTCGTGGGGGGCTCGACACACTCCTTCGGATGACGACAAAGGCAACCACGTCGAGAGTGATCGTTGCGTAGCTGATGGCACCCAGAACGTGGACAGCCTGCTCCCGTGCACGCATTGAGAGAGGTTGCAGTAGAAGTGTCGCCTCGTGGTCATCGGTTGAACAGTGTATCTTCTGGTTGGATTCAACGACTGTAGCCATCTCGTTCTGGTCTGAGACGTCTGTGCTACTCAGACTTCGCCTATCTGAGCCCTTCCAGTCTGTTGCCTTTCTCAACCAGACGTTGGAATTGGAGCCGTGGAGTTTGATGGAGCGAGACAGAGCCAGCACCACAGAAAACTGTACGCTTTCCTCTGTGTACCATAATTGAGGTCGCTACCAGAATCACAGAGACACAAGAAATGGAGGCTCTTCAGGGATGGGGCTTGACCGTACTACCGGTACCGTATCCGAAAAAAGGGCGACCCCTTCTCGATCGCCCTGACAAAGGGCTCACCGACAATCGGGTATCAAATTTGGTGACTTTAGTGGCAGCGAGCCATGCTTTCATGGGTACCGGGAGCTATGCTTTGGTCGCCAATCCGTTTTGAAAAGTGTGGTCTGCAGCCCAAGTGAATCACGCGCTTGCCGTCGCGAGTCGACTGTCTGCGAGTTGAACGCTACGTGTCCGTGAAGTGCCTTCTCTATCATCGTCCACAGCACCATGATCGCCAACTAGCTTAATTAAGGTGCACCGAACAAGGATCCTGTACTCCGGCTTCACTACGGTCAAGCCCACACTGTGGCCGACGTTCTTCACAAAACAGAATGGGTCCGGGCTTTCATCAAGAAGGCGTAATGCCCAGTAAATAACGCAGTGATCTCGCCAAACAGGTAGATTCGAGGCACCCAACCGCTCGCTTCTTCTATAAGTTGAGCTCCTGGCACAGCACCATGAGGACATCGAGCGGTGACTGGCCTCCACTTACACAGGTCAGACTCGCTCAGGTCAGTCGCCGCCACCAGCTAACGTATACTGACGTAGATGTTCACCTCAACGTATAGAGCTCGGATCTGGTTCCACAGGGACTGCAGTACTCGCTATTCAGTTGCAGAGTGTGTCTGCACTAAGTTCGCGTACCGGTAGGAAGAAACTTTCCGCACTTTGTCAGCAGGGCAACGTTCCATTTCGCAACTGTGTTCCTAAAGTCAGGCACTCGCCCGATCTCTACAAGTCGTAGCCAACGGCATCAAGGTCCCATGATGTCGGATTGAGAATTGAACTGCTCGGTTATGATGGTGCTGCCAATCCGGATTTGCGGATAGCCAGCACCTGGTTGCAAGCCGCATGGTCAATCGCCATATTGGCATCAGCATCAGACGTGTTGTCTGTTGTCCGCTCAGCGATGGCCCAGGTTCAGGGAATCCGTGATACTGCGCTGCGCGCACAGCTTCAGTCGCACCTGGTGGTGAGGCGGGCATTCGGCCTCCGTGACGGATGATCCGTCTGCCCTCAGACGAGATGACTGCGTTGTGAGTTGGTGAGGTTCGACAGCGGCGCCAGGACTGTCGTGGTAGTGCCAATACCGGTCCAAGTACCGGTATTTAGCATCAAGTGTAGCCATGTTGAGACTTCGAATCAGGTTTCGACAGCTGAGAAAGAGCTCGAGACAGATCCTCATGGTGACGCGTTTCTTTGGTCGCCTCTCTGACCACATCACCCGATCGCCAGCGGCCCACGACTCGTGGGCCACCACGCACGCAGGCTGCGTCTGTCTGTCTGCGAGCGTACAACGGCCACTATCGCGATCAGCGGCGGCCACACTCTCGGCTGCCGAGTCGGTTTGCCAGGCCTTGTTGAACTTTCGGTTCTCCTAGTTTGCTGAATTGTTCAACAGCGTTTGACGCTTTTTCCGATTTAGGCATTCTGGTGCATTGTTTGTCTTCGCAGCCAGCAGTTTTGTTGCTGTCTTGCTGTCTTGATAGGTGGACAAGTTGTGAGCTCTTGGCAATGACACGCCTGCGTAGGGTGCTTGGCTTCAAGTGCAGGCACCGGGATGGAAACTCTTCCTGTACGGTAGGTACCAGCACTGGAATACTGTAGGTGGGAAGCCAAGTCCGAGATGGACACAAATGACGCTTCGCAAGTGCCGTGTATGTATTGATGGCTGCTGCTCGCGTTCAACACGTCAGTCAAAGGAACTGCGAGCCATGACGTCGCCTGCGTCACGAGATCCTGTTCATGACGTCAGTTGGGTTGCCACCGTCGCCGCTTCAGACTGAAGTTGCCTTTGACTGTTCGGCTGCTGTTCTTTCCTGAAGTGTAGTTCAACTTGTCGGCACCAGAAAGATCAAAGGCTGACGCCCATCCTGCGTCATCTTCCATTCTTGGCAACGCCTCTGATGCACAGTTGCTTGATGGGATGGCACTGTCATCGGCCGCAGGAAGAGACCGTAGTAGATTACCGTAGTGGTCTCCACGATCAGTTCTAACTTAGAACTGATCGTTGGGACGACTTCAGCACTCTACAGTCTCTTAGAACGTCTGCCTTAGATAGAATCTAAGGCCAGACGCAGCCGCCACCGTGGCCATGGACAGCCACAGTAGCAACCAAGTCTTCTATCCGACGGACTGGCCAGCACAGGCAAGGATCGCCAACATGCTCGCCAACGACTATGCTCACTGGCAAGGGAGGTATCACGTTAGAGAATAGCAAGAAACAGCCAGGAATATCCCGGCTATAGGGCTCTAAAAGATTAGAACAACAGACCTCACTTCATTATCATCATTGTTCTAAATTGTACGAGTCACCTCTAACGCCAAAATCATCCTTCGAAGAATCTTAGAGTTTTTACAGACACTTGTGAAATCCGACTTCAGAACTACCGTAGCTGACTGCAGTTTGGCACCTCTGTGAGGGAGATCCTCCTCTTCAAATGTAGCCATGTTCTCCCCAAAAAGAGCGGAGCTTCTCAACTTCAGCCCTAACCGCTGACGCGTTTCGCTGGTGCATTCAACCCCAACGCACAATCACAACGGGTAAGCAAAGCCCTGGCTGGACCAAGCAAGGCGGACGCGATTTGAGACAAATAGCCGTCCTTCATAAATTCTGAATGGAAGAAGGTGGTCATATCCACCAGCACAATTGAATGCAGTGATGGCAAAGTAGTCTTTAGAATCGACCTCGCAACAGGCAAAAATTGGCTCATCATTTCGATTTCACAAATTCATGCAAGGGTATGATAGTGTGAGCCTCTGCTGCTTCAGTTCCATCCCTACCAGTGCTGATACCGGTACCGATGCAATCTTCAGGATGTGACGCGCTCTTTCCTGTCACGGCCTCCAAATAAATCCAGCACGCTTCAACATGGCAAGCCGCTGCTTGGACGTCCACCCCTCAGCGAAACGCAGCCCGTGACGTCGCCTGCGTCAGCGAGGCTGCTTCGTGCGAGGCCAGCGAGCCAACGAGTCGTCCTCATGGCTCGGCACCCCTACGGTACCGGTACGCTCGCAGCGCCCAATGAATTGTTCAAGCTTCTGTCGGTGAGAGTGCGACTCGCCTTGTGAGACTTTCATTGCTGAGGTGGCATGCCCATCTCCCTGGCGCTTGGCTCGTTATGTTGAAGCTGCGCCAGTCCCACCTGCAAACTTTCAGAAATGATGATAATCAGCGCAGATGTCAGCCATCCTACGGTCTCAGTCTTCGAAAAAGATCGCGGCTTCCCAAACAGCCACGTGGATCCACACGAAGACTCATCACCTCTGCCACAACTTCAGAACTGGTCATCTCTCCTCACAGTCTCACTTGTGTGATCTCAATTAGCCGAAAGTTCGGGAATTCTCCATTCTGCGCACGGGTCAAAGGTCAGCCGCGTGGTTTTCCTCAAATCACTCCCAGACTGAAGCTTGCCACCTGGCACCGGATCCTTCGTGGCGCCTCAGTTCACTGTTCGGTCTGTACAAGACTCTGCTGTAGGTAGGCGACGTCACTGGTGTGGTTGTGAGCTCGTGAGCAGCACCAAGAGAAGGAAGATTGCGGTCTGGCTATGTCGCCCCTAGGTCGTCGTCGTCGATGGCCACAGCCTGGACACGCCGACACGAAACCAAAGCATTCCACAATTTACCAGCACGCAGTCAGTTCCGGTGCCTGCACTCGCCGGCCGTCAACTGTGCCTCTCACATCTTCACTTCTGATCTTCGCCACTCAAGTCGACAGCCACCCACTCTTCAATCATGCAGCGTGGTCGCAACCAGGAAGTCCGAGGCGTGTGGTCTGTGCCTGAACACGAGCGGTTCATCGAAGCCATGGCACTGTACCCGTGCGGCCCGTGGAAGCTCATCACTGACCACGTTGGTACGCGGTCCATCAAGCAAGTGCAGACCCACGCACAGAAGTACCAGCAGAAGCTCATGCGCCACCAGCGAGGGCTACGCAAGCGCAAGACCAAGCTCAAGCGGCCAGAGCACCGCGTGGATGAGACCACGTTGGATCAGTTCACTCACAAGTGTATCGTTCGGTACGCCCAACGCACGACGTCGACGCTCCCACGGAAGGGCTCTGATGGAGAAGACGAGGACGACAGTGACAACAGTGATAACAGTGATAGCAGTATGGATGACGAGACGGCATCCACCTCACAACCACAAACGCCCGAGTCCCCCAACTCACCAGAGCTGCCATTGTCGCTGGTTGGGCTTTCACTGGCCGGTGTGTCTGCTGAAGACTGGGCCGAAATGACCGAAGATATCACAAACGACGCGGCATTCATGCATCTCATGGTCGACGCCGATCCCATCGAGCCCAACTACCGGAGTGCCTACGACCGGTCGCACGACTGGTGTGAGTCTCAGTTCGCAGACCTGCTCAAGCCACTGGAGCTCGCAGGAGAAAATGCCTACTGCTTAGATCGACAGTCGTTCGTGCTCTAAGGTGCTGTGTGGATGGCGCACAAAATTTGTAATGTAATGAAGTCTTGATGTCCCCGTTCCGATTTTGCTTTACGTTGGCTTCAAAGCCGGCAGCCTTCTCACAGAACTCCACAGGCACCTACACATAGAAGACACGGATGCGGATGCTTCTTGCGTGGATGTCCAGCGGCGGCGACAGCTCCTGCATCCAGCAAACTCCATTCTCCCTCCTTCTCGATTCGAGAAGAGCCTCGACTTCTCGGCATGAACACCGCCCAAAGTCTCACCCTGATTACTCCGAAATGCCACGTCACTCGAATGAGGTTTTTTCGAACCAAGTGGACGGTTTATGTCCAGCCTGATTTTCAGCCAATTGCTGTCTAAAGATCTCTTTGTCTGGTGGAGATCCTTCTTTTCTGCGACAGCTGAGACTGACTTTCAGTTCAGACTGGGCCATCTTGAAGACCTCCTAGTTGATTAGATGATGATCGAAGATTGTGACATCAGACCCACGCACAGTTCTCAACCGGTATTTTACCCAGGTTGGGTGGCCGTCATCACTGTTGACGCCAGCAAAACAGTATTGTACCACACCGCACCGATAACGGTACCGGTACGGGTACGTGTAAGGGAGGTGGAGGGCCTTCACACTGACTGCAGGACCTGTATTGTTGCGTGGTGCAGTGGATACATTCCAGGAGACTCGCGTGGAGTCGAAAGAAGAAGAGAAATAGTTTGCAGACGGCTCGATCTCTCTTCCTAGAGGCCAGAGGGTTTATTTTTATGACGATGCACACCAGGGCCCTATAGAACGGTGATACCAGTCGATATTCGTGCAATGAATGCTGCGGTTCGAACGACGCCACTTTTCATGCGTCGTCATGGCAACTGTGCTTGCTTCTGAAGGTCGAGTTTCCAACATCGACACCAACGCCTTGAACTTCAACACATCCATCAGTAGGAGGAGCCAATTGGCCGTCAATTTGACGCGCTATCTCCAGACAAAGACGACGTGTACTGAGTACAGTCGGCGCATCCCCAAGAAAGCTTTCGAGGTTCACATGCCCAGTTAACCATGGTTTTGCAGGTGCTGAGCCTGACGACAGTGGAGAGCTGGGCGCGACCTCACACTGGTGTCCAAGGTGCCATTCGCCAGATCCTCCTGCAGTCCAGCGCAGCACGTGATGGGCTTCTGGCTCCGTCCCGCCTAGCAGACCCAGCACGGCCCACCCTGCGCGCGTCACTGGCGGCCACCGGCATCCAGCTCCGACAGGCTCTGGCTACAACACCGCGGACGGCCGACGAGATCACACTGGCAAAGCCTCTTCACGAACTCGCTGGACGCGATTCCTCGGCAGACTATCACTGGGAGAATAGGTGGCTCGTCGCTAGCTACGGACGCGCTGAACCTTCTCTGGCGGTTCTGCAGCAGTACCAAGCCGCGAGGTACGGCAATCTCCAGGTGGACGCGCTGCTGAGCGGTCGCGTCGTCGGCGACAACATCCTGTTCACACGGCAGGGACTGCCCGTGACCGTCACGGACTTCCCAGGCATTCTTCGCGGCGCTGACCGCATTCGAGACGTCGTCGAGCTCGCGTGGTACACGGCGGGGACCATTGGCTTCCGGTCTGTGCGACACGACTGGCCTCTGGCGCCTTCCGTCACCGACACCTTTCGACGGTTCTGCGATACGATCGTTTTCAACTACCCCGGCATTCTGCGACCACCGGCTCAGCCCGAAGACCTCATTCTTCGGCCACCGTCCTTAGACGGTTGGCGGCTCCGGACGCAGACCGACGGTTTGATTGTCGAGTGGACCCCGGTGGCGCACGCCACGGTCCGCCTCGGCGCCGTTCGAACGACAGCAGAAGCGTCTACGTTGGCCAGGCGTTTCCTCCGCGACTCGCGCGTCACTTTCGAGCGACACATATGGCTCGACGCGCCGAATGCGCTTTGGTCGGGCGTCGCGGCGCCCACGGCTGCAGCAGCTCGAGAACTCCTCGCAGCGACCGCGCCAGTAAGTGCGCCACCAAACAGGCGGCCCGCGCTCGACGCTGGGCACGAGCAGACAGCACCATCGCCGATTCTCTCGAGTCCGTGGCCTGGTCCAAGTTGATGCAGACCCCTGGCGCCCCCGCGTCTCACCGTCTCCTCTTCCACAAGCTGAAGGGCGATCGGCTGACGGGTTGGGACCGTCTCAACGAACGACGGGGCTGTCCGCATTGCCTGGCCATCGGAGGAGACGGCGGCTCTGCCTTTCACCTCGCGTGGGGTTGCCGTTACGCGTCCGCACGGTGGGAGCAGCTCCGGGACTTCTGGGCACCGCTGTACGCGAGATTGCCGCGACTTCACGACGGTCAGTTGAAGACTGACGTCTTCAGCCTCCGCTTGGCGGTTCTTTCCGATGCTCTGTGGTCGCACCCCGAGCTCACGCGCCTCGGCGAGCCCAGGGCGCACGACACGACCGCGACGACGTTGGCGCTGCAAAGTGTATGGCACCGGCAAGTGCTGGCCACGCTTTCCGAGATCTGGAAGCGCCGAACTGCACCGGACACCAGCGCCGATCAATGGACTGATCATGAAGCCCAGGCACGCCATAGCGCCAGCCTCCACGCGGTTCTCCACGGGCTTCGGTGGGGACGTGTACCCAGCAGCGCCGCGACGAAGGTCACCGCCGCCGCGTTGGACGTGCTCTTCGGCAGCCACGGCCCACCGCCGCACCCGGCACTCGCACCGTCGCCGGCGGCGATGGACTCGTACGTACTGTTCTTTGACGGTGGCTCCCGTGGCAATCCAGGCCCAGGTCGCGCCGGGGCAGTGATCAACCGCGTGGACGGTGGGCGAACCCGTGCCTCGGTGATCTGGTCCGCGGCCATGTCTCTGCGTGACGCACGAACGACGAACAATCAAGCCGAGCACCAAGGCCTCTTCATGGGGCTCAAAGTCGCGCACCGGAATGCGTGGGCGCCGCTGGAGGTGGTCGAGGACAGCCAACTCATCCTACGTCAGATGGCGCAGTATCGCCAGCCGAAGAACACACGGTTCCTGCAGTGTTACGCCGAGGCTCGCCGCGTCGCGGACACGCTCCGCGTCCGATCGTGGCACCACCACTATCGAGCGTGCAACAAGATGGTGGCGAATGTCGCCATGGACGCGACCGCGAGCAGTCAAGTATTCCATCCGACTACGAGGCCAGAGCATGCGAGCATCGCTGCTTTTCTCCCCAGTGACTTTGCCCAGTGGCAAGTCGTTCACTTTAGCTCTTAGTTAACTAGAGTTCTGGGTATGTGCCCGGCGATTGGACTCTAAACGAGCAGCTCATTTCATCATCATCATCAGTTAACCATGGTTTCCATACCATGGTGCAGACGTTGCACTGAGCAATTTACGTCAACTGGTCAATTCGTGACGAGCAGCTCGTCACGAGCAGTGGGTGCCAGTTTAATTTAGGGAATATTGCAAAACGTGATACAAATTGACATTTATCGCAAGAGGTGATACACGCTTTTTGCGCGAAAGCGCCATTTTCGTTGTATCACCACGGCATGTAGGCTTAACGTAGAAGGTCGCTGTCGGCACCCAGAGGTAGCTCGTAGCACGGAGCACAGATTACATGTAAAGTGAGGACCTCACGGGCGTTTGGATTGTGGAAAGGTAGCTTCAACTGCGGCCTTCTCGCGATCTTGCATCCAAAAGGCTCAAAATGGCTTGTTTATGGGAATTTGTATCACCTCTTGCGATAAATGTCAATTTGTATCACGTTTTGCAATATTCCCTTTAATTTAATCAGCGCATGCCGACTCTGGGCGGCCCTCCAGTCCTGAACCACGACAAGAACACCATGGGCGAGCGAGCTTCAATTCCAACCGATTTCCATTGGATTTCCATCGTTCAAAGTGTTCTTGGTCCACAAATCCACGAGAAATTCCTGGGGTCCGCCAAGCGCAAGTCAGGCGTGGTGCCCCGTCCCATGTCCAACAGCCTTGAGCCAATCAGCGAGCAGCTCACTTGGTCAGGCAACGGCGGAAAACTGGAAACATGTGATTACCTGATGTCTCACCATTTGTCATGAGCCAATTTTCAACGTCACTGGAAGCCGGCCACAAAACCACGCTTCGAGACTTCTCACGTCAGGCACCACCACGACCACTGGTGGCATTTGGAATCCAGCCATCAAGCACACAAGCAAGCCAGTAAACACCAAGGCAAGCCTATAAACCGAGCCAGCCTTCGTCGCAATATGCACCGCAACAATCGCCACTGCGAGATTCGCGGCGTGTGGTCGGTGACCGAGCATGAGCTGTTCATCGAGGCCATGACCATGTACCCGTGCGGTCCGTGGCGGCTCATCTCGGACCACATCGGCACGCGGTCCATCAAGCAGGCGCAGACTCACGCGCAGAAGTACCAGCAGAAGCTATCTCGCCACCAGCGTGGGCTCATCAAGCGCAAGACCAAGCTCAAGAGACCCGAGCATCGCGTGGATGTGTCCACACTCGACCAGTTCACGGGCCACAAGACCATCGTGCGATACGCGCAGCGGCTCGTGAAAGAGCTCGAGAAAGACGCTGAAGAGGCCACGCTCTTGCCTGACTCGCCGGCCGACGCGACGTTCGTGGGCTTCAATCTCGCGGGCGTGACGTTCGAGGACTGGGCCACGATGACGCGTGATACGTCGGCGGATGCCGAGCTCTTGAACTTGGTCTCCGATAATGACGAGCAGACCACAGAGGAGAACGAAGAGGAGTTCCCACAGTTCGACGACATGTACGACCCCCCGAGCGACTGGAACGAATGGCAGCTCGACGCGCTTCTCCAGCCAACGGAGATCAACACGACGCTGGAGACGGACAAAGGCGGCCACCCAGACGGCTCCGAGTTGCCCTTACTCGAGTACACGGTCTAGCCGACGCATCCCATGGTCGTCTGTCGTTCGCCCAACTGTTGCGACCTTCACGATAGCACTGTGTACGCGCTCTTCCGTAGAGCCTTCTGTATGAAACACGTTCATACGGACTTAGTTTTGCGTACTCGTTGGTGTTCTTTTTTGCTTTCGTTTCTAGTTTCACCGAAAGGAACGACTTCGCCATTCGTCGAACGCGGTCTGAAGTAGCCGCGATGACCAATGCTCCAGTGCCATCCGCTCTGCCTCCTCCTCATCCGCCTTAGATGAGACCTTTGCGATTGTCGTCTTGGTTGTTCTTGTGTTGGGATTCACGTTCTCATCGTTCTCGCCTTCAGGAAGCCCACTGTACACTTGCCTTGATCCCATCGAACTACAACGCGCCTTGAAGATTCGAACCTTTTCCTTTCTCCTCTGACGCTTGCAAGTCCGAGCAGCCAGCGCCCACGCGTGGACGACACGTTGCATCATCACGCGCTGACGCTGAACGGTATCCTGCAAGAGCGTTGCATGTGCAAACGCCGTCCACTGAATCGCCGAGTCTCGGTGGAGAGGATTCGATTGTGAAATATGGGAGATTCGTCGCTCACCTCGGTTGGAATCAGCTCGCGATAGCGTAGCCGAGCGCCACGCATCAAAGCAGCGACGCAGCAAGACGACGGACGACGTTTTGTGAGACTGCCTCATCCAAAATTCGAGTCGCCAGGCCTTCCATGTCGACACCAACGCGTTCTGGTAGCTGCGATACTGAATCTCACGACTGGCTTCACTCACAATTGCGTGCTTCTTCAGCACCGTGAACGCCTTGGACTTGACTTGCTGCTCTCGTCGACGCTCACGATATCGCAGCAGCACGTACAGTTTCCAATGCCTCAGACAGCTCGTCTTGAACGCACGTGCTTCACGACGTTGACGGACAGCGACAAATGCACGGATTGTGGCAAAATGTGTCCACTCATCGAAGACCTGGTGCAGCAGGCGATGCTGGGCTTTGCTGGCTCGAGAACTCGCCACGAGCAGCTGAAGGTTCTGCACTTCGACAAGCTGGTGCCAACGCTGCAGTGTTTTTCTTAGAAGAACAGTGCTCAACCGCGCTAGCCACTCACGACGATGCGCCTGCTTCAGTTGAATCGCGTCTCGGAAGTTCGTCCATGTCTGACGAAGGAGCGCGTGGTCGAAATGGGCTTCTAATTCGTGCACGAAAAGCTGACGCGCTAGCGCTCGTTGCCACGACTTGAAGACTCGCAGGCGAGCAGCAAAGCGGATTTGATCGGACGCTTCGCGACAAGTGAGCGTACTTGCAGTGAACCGCAGCCAACCGTCGAAAACGATTCGTCTAAGTCTTCGTTGATGATGTAACTGGGCAAATCTGGCCAATTCTTCGTGATGATGTCGCCGTTTCCATCGCGCGAGCAGCTTGCCGATCAGTTTCTTCTTTCTCCATTGGTCCAGATGCAATGCAGCCTGTCGAAAGCGTCGTCGTACAGGCGTTTCTCTCGCCCAGGCGGCGAATAAACGCCGCATTCGTCCAATACGGCGAGATTTGGTGAGTTCACGGGGTCGTACGATCGAAAATAAGTACAGAGCTCGCAGGGTCTTCAGTCGAACGCATCGAGAATTCCACTCGGTCGCACGCAGAAGCAGTTTCCTGGCCAACACTTGCTTCTGCCAGCGTTGGAAAGCGTGTTGCATCGTCGTGGAGGTTCTGATCTTCTGGATTTTGTGCCGCGCGTCGCTGAAACGGTTGGTCTTGGACCACCAAACTTTGATAAACGCCTTGTAGAGAAGCTGCTTCTCCGTTCCAGTTTTGAGAAGCTGTGAAAAATCGCTCGCGCGAATCTTCTTTGCTCGCGATGTTGCCCACCGACGCCACGACTGGCGAAGCCGAATAGATTCCCCAAGTTGTTTAGCTTGCCGATTTTGATCGACTCGCATCACAAATTGCCGCCACAACGCGAAGATTCTGCGCACTCGTCCGACTGCTCGGCGTTTGCTGTTGCGCCGCCACACCGTGAACCACGCGCGCTTGAGCCACAACGGGTGGCGCCTGCTGATCGTCTCCGCTCGTTCGTAATTCGCCTTCTTCTGGTTGTGCGCACGTGCGTGCCAACGCCAAAAGCAGTGGCGAACGAAGAGATTGTCTGCGTCAGCAGCTTTTCCACGACTCGCTCGCTTGGTCCAAAGCCACGTCTTCCAACAGTGGAAGGTCGCCTTCTGCTTGGCAGTCGAGTAGTGTTGTGTGCTGACGGTGGAAGCAGCCTTCAGCTCGATCTTCGAAACGCAGAATCGCCACCAGCGCTGAATTGCTCGTCGCTGCTGCCTGCGGTTTCTCTCCATGTCGACGATCTGCGAGATGGCGCGTCGTGCCTTGACAATCATCACGAAGTCCTTCCACCGCCGCCACCACGCACGAACAACGTTCTGCTCCGCGAGTGCAATCAATCTCCTGATCTGTCGTCTCGACTCACACGCGTCACGCCACAATTGCCACGCGAAACTGTGCAGCAGCCTTGCTCGATTCATGGCTTCGAGTTGTCGTCGACGCTTGGCGATGAGAACTCGACGTCGAGCTTGGAGGTGCCACGTCTGGATACGACGACGGAGTTTCCACTGCTGAAGCTGACGACCAAGAGCACGTTCGGAACTCACAGCACTTTCCAATTGCGTGAAACACATGCGTTGCAGTCGTCGTACGATTATGCGCTAAGCCAAAATACACAACAAGGGATCAAGTCGTAAGCACTCATTCGGAACTCATGGGCCAATGTATCACTCACCGCCAATCCAACGCGCTGCTGATGCCGCTGAAGTACCAGCTTCCGCCACGAGACGAGGCTTCTTCGCAGTACGCAAGACGAATAACACGCTCGGGCTCGCCCATTTTGCCGATTCCGGTAGACGAAGCAGCGATGCAGCAGGTTCCACGTCTCAAAACTCGAGCTCAGCAGGCAATGCGTCCACCACTCGACTGCCATCTTCTTGCGGCGTTGCCTCGTATTGTAGTCGATCCACGCGTGGAGTACGTGTCCAAACACTTTGCGCTGGTGATGCGTTGATACGACAGCGAGTGCGAGTCGGCGAGTTCTCGAAACTTGGATCCCACTCACGAAGAATCGGAGATAGCGGCGAAGTCGGAAGTCAGTCGCGCGTTGGCGCAGGTCACGCTTGCGTTTTTGCTGGTCGACGAACTCGTTCCACCTCGCGAACACATCTCGGGTACGTTTTTGCATTGTTGTTTGCCGCATTTGCTTCAATTTACGGCTCATTTCGACGAGTTCGAGCCAGCAACTGAAGCTCTTTTGCCTTCGCCGCTCATCTCTCCACACCAGAAGAAGCCGCTGGCCTCTGGACCATCGCCGCATCGTCCACCAGTGCTGCAATGCCGTCGAAAGCTGGCGTTTCTGGACAAAGAGCGTCACTTTGTTGCTGGATTCTTGAAGAAAGTGTTGTCGTTGGCAGAATCCCCGCCATCGTGAGAAGCTGCTGCTGCACTTGGCCTGACGCCAGTGGCGCTCCGCTGTCTGCCTCTGGTCCCTGAACTTGCGTCGAGCCAACGCAAGAGCCGCCCACGCCCGTATCATCTGCTGGCACGCCTCGAGCGTGTGATCTCGATCCTCCATGTCCTCATGACGATTCCTTCGTGCTTGTCTTCTAGCCAGCGGCTGCCGAGTCTCCACTTCCACGAGCCGTCGAAGTGGCGCAACTCGATCAGGTCTTCGAGTACGGATCCGCGCTTGGTGCGCTGGTCTGATCGTCGCCAGTAGCTCTTCAACTTCGGCCCATTTATCTGCAAGCGAGTTTGTCCGATCGCCGTGTTCGCTCACCGATTCCACAGGATCTGCATTTTCTGTGGGATCACTCTGGCTCATTGTATCGCTGCGGAGATCCCCTGTAAGTTGACCGGCTTCGTCTTCATCGGGCTTGGCTCTTCGCTGCGGATCCTCACGTAGCGGACTGCAATACAACTGCGCGACCTCTCGCCACATGGCCATTTCCTCGTCGAATGCCGCGCTCAGCGCGTCCCCCAGCGGCTCCAGCACACCCACGGGACGCGCACGACCTGTGCTGACCGCGAATCCTTCCATAGTGCCGGTATCTTGTCCTGGAACTGTAGATAGCGGCCTGCAACGGCGCTCACGACGACGCCATTCTCCAGAGCATTCAAACGGCGTGAAATGACCGGAAGGATTTGCCTTGGGAGATTGGGATTGGATGAAATGATTCAATATGGAAATCCATTGGCTATAAATTGCAGTAGCAGAGTGATGTTCATCAAGCATGGGCGGGAAAGGTTACGCTGCGGAAGCGTAACCTTCTGCGACGTGTGGTCCACACGTCACAGATAAAGGCGAAGTGCACCGGCACGCCATCGCTTGTCTTCAAGATGTGGGGGTATCGTGCCGTGCATGGACTCCATGAAGATTCGCTACAGTATGCAACAATGCCTTCTGCCGATCTTCCTCTAGAGCATGTACCGTACGACGTAGTCTTCTCGCTGTAAAAGCATGCAGCGGGTGCGATACTTCTGACACTCACCTTCAACTGATTCTGCGCACTCATTGTCCACGTGGACGCCTCCGTCCTGGCCGCCTCGCCACATAATGGACGAAAGACAGCACTGTACAATACTCTGCAGTCCTGTTCTTCACCACGATGGCACGGGCTCGAACATGGAGCCTCCATGGTTATGCACGATGAAGATTCATCGCACCTATCATGCACTCGACACAATCTCTATTCTCAGATCCCTACAGTATCAAGCTCCGCGCAGGTGCATCCATGGTGCAGGTGCTCAGCAGCGGGAGACATCCAAAGCTTCTACACGTGACCAGTGAAGGCCAAGACGTATTCGATGTTGCCGGGTCGTTGTTGAACCGGTTGTTCTGGGCCAATTTTCCCAAGTCGGCCATCCGCCCCCTTTCGCTTGCGCCTGTCCCGACACGTGGTTTGGCACTGTGATATGCTTCACTCATAAATAGGTGAGACACAAACATGAGTGTCATAAAAAGGTGAGATAAACATTTTCATCCGTGAGACATAGTCGGGTAATCAACCGTTTTTTGTAAAAAGGAAGGTATGCATTTACCTCCGTGCCACCATCTGCTCACAATCACGCGAGTTGCGTGTTGTGGCCTTGGGTCTTTTCGACTCGAAAGCGCCGCAAAATGACCACCAGCGAGCTGCTGTCTGGTTCGTTCGACGGGATTTCCCGCAGAAACAAGACGACGAGGAATCCTGTCGATTCAAGTCGAGAAGGAAGAAGGAGGAGGATGCGTGAAGGTTCAGTTCCGGATCCCACCGTGGCCTCGAACGGCATCCCACTCACTCGCGCTGAACGTGTTTTGTTTGCGATCGTGGGTTCGAGTCTCATGTGCTGCACTGTGATCTTGGTGGGTCCAGACGCCAGTGGAATCCACACGAACCCCCACCAGTTGCGCGGCCATTCAACGAGTTGGCGTGTCGGAGAGAACTGGCAACAAGCCACCATTGAGGTCGCAGTGACTAAGGCTTGAACGCCGTCGGAGTTTTTCTCTTTCAAGGTCAGGCCATCGCATACTGGTCGGTGGGCGCGAGCGTGACGCCACATCAATAAACGCCGCTGCTTCGACCGTAACAAGTCACCGGGAAGCAACGTGGACATTACAGTCCCGCGCTGAAACACCGCAAAGTTTCTCACTTTCCGTTTCGCGAGCCCAAGCAGATAATACCACGTCGCCTTGTGCAAGTCGAGGAAAATGGGTAAAAGTTCGGCCTCCAGCCCGAAAGCAGTGGACTCTTCTGGGTATTCGTCGTCGCTACCACCTTCGCTGCGTGGGGAAATGATGTCCATCCCAGTTCTCGAAGAAGGAGGCTTCTCCAAACACCCCGAAACCATAGCGGGCTTCCGCAACACGTCTCGATCAGGTTGCATGGCCACCATGACGCCGTCCGAAATGGCGTCCTATCTGTCGCTGCCGCCACAGATGATGCCCGGCTTCGAGTCTCGTTATCTACCACGAGATCGTCCTCGTGGAACAATGCTATACACAGACGAAGGCGCGTTGCGTCCCGGCGGTAAAGTGGAGCTTCTCGCGCGGGAGAATATCGGGCTGCTGGTCAACTACTTCGCTGTGGGCATTTTCAACGGTGTCTTTCCAGCCATCGTGTATCCGCTGTTCAAGATCTACCTCAACTTGCAGGGCTACCAGTCCAACTCAGCGAGCTCACTGCTCAATTTTGCGTGGTATCTCAAGTTCCCTCTCGGCTTCATTTCCGACTGCGTGCCCATTAACGGATACCGACGCAAGCCCTACATGTACATGGGCTGGATCTTTCTCATCGCTGTCATCGGAGCACTCGCAATCATGCCCCCAGTGGAGCCGTACATGCGCCACGGTGAAGTCATCAACGAAGATGCATCGGCGTATGGTCCCAAGTACGTGATCCCCCTCATGGCGGCGTCCATTGGCTACCTTCTCGCCGACGTGGCGTGCGATGGCATCATGGTCGAGTACGCGCATCGCGAGAGCGAGCTCCAGAGAGGACACGCGCAGACTATGGTGTACGGCGTCCGCTTCTCCGCTGAGCTGTTGGGTACGCTGATCGTCGCGCTCGGTCTCAACAGTGACGAGTACGGCGGCGAGTTCAAGTACTCGATCCCCCAAGGCGCACTCTTCGGCTTCTTAGCCCTGGTTGGTGTCATCGCGCTGTTCGCGACCCATTTCAACTTGCAAGACGAGCGCGTCGTCGGTCATCCGTTGCGTCACCAGCTACGAGGCGTGTGGCGGATCATGCAGCACCGTGCGACGTGGCAGATCACGGCCTACGGCTTCATCCAGTTCTTCACCTTCGCTTTCGACGTGAGCCCGTCCAACACGATCAATGAAGTATGGCTCCACATCGACCCCGTGCTCAGCAGCCTCTTCTACTGCGTCAACTCGGGCATCTACGCGCTGGCGACGTACATGATGCGGCAGCATCTTCTCAACACCAACTGGCGCTCGATCATCGTCGTGTCGGTCATCGCGGGTACACTCGTGGGGTTACCGTCGGTATTGCTGACCGTGTTCGACATCTTCCGGGATAAGTACTTCTACCTCGCGAAAGACCAGCTTATCGGCTTTTTCGACGCACTGGCCATGATGGTGCGGCTCGTCGTGATCGTCGAGATCGCCGAGCCCGGACTCGAAAGCTCCACCTACAGTTTGATCACGACTGTGTACAACCTCGCGATCCCCGTCATGACTGCGACGTCGAACCTCATGGGCTCAGCATTTGATGTCTACGATGACGACATGGAACGTGACACGATGCAAGTTCGCTGGCACGTTGCGATCAGCTTCTTCGTCAAGTACGGGCTTCGTCTGATCGTGAACCTGGCTATTCTGCCGTTGCTGCCGCAGCAAAAGTACCAGGCCAAGGAACTCAAGCTCAACGGCAGCTCCAACAAAATGATGGGCGGCTTCCTGTTCGCGTTCTTCGGCCTGATCTTCTTCGCGTCGCTGACCTCGAATTTGCTGTCGATCTTCGAGTCCACTGCCTGTCTACGCTTCGCTGGCGGTCAAGGCTGCAAGTGATCATCTTGTATGGCTGTTCTCCTTCATATTTATTGCAACAAACGTCTTTGAATCAACCGCTAGTAGCTTTCTTCGTGAGTCGTGCATTTTCGTCTGAAATTCCTCCTTCACACGTCGCAGATACAAGGAGAGGGTTACACTCGCTTGGAAAGCGTACCCAAGTTTTATTCAAACAGAATATCCTGTTATGATCCATTTCGGATATTCCACTTTCTAACATGTTGGATAAAATGCATAGAGTGATGGTCTCCATTTTCGCGCGGGAAACTAGGCGGCTCCCCACTCGCGAGAAGCTCCTCCATCATGGCGACACCTTCCTCTGTCTCGCGCTACGGCTCTTCAGGCGACGGCGGCGGACGCGGTGGCGGCAACCGCATGAACAGCGGCGGGTTCGGAGGCAATCGCTCGTCCTTCGGCTCCTCTGGCCGCGCTGGCGGCGGAATTACAGGCCCCGGACCAGTCAACAACGCCATCGCGGGCACGTCCGCCGGCGACAGCACAGTGTCAGGGACGTCCGGTGTCGACTACAAAGATGAGAAGGGTGGGTATTCGTAGGCGTATGAGGTGTGGGGGCGACTACTGATGTTTTACGCGATGTTGTAGCGAAATGCCTGGCGTTTCTGCAGAATTTCCGGTCGAATCTGGACGACGAGAACGACGGACCCAAGTACATGCGCATGATGGTACGTAGGCGTTAGATGGATCCAGTGCATATGTACCATAGCGCCTAATGATTGTCTTGGTGTACAGCAAGAAGTGGCTAACCGTGAGCGCACGTCGATCCCGATCTCACTGGATGATATCCAAATCGTACGTTTCATCTTTCGCAATATTTGAGATACTGAATCTGACACCTTTGGTGCATGCAACAGCACGAGAACGACGATGGGTTCGTGCGTCGTATCGTGCGCAACTCGCGGCGCTACTTGTCGCTGCTTTCCGAGGCGATCGATGAGAATCTGCCACCGCCAACGCGTGATATTGCCGACTCGCGGGACGTGCTGGACGTCTTGCGCATGCATCGAGCCCAGGAACTCGCACAGCAGCAGCAACAAGCCAATGGATCGGATGCCGTCAACGCTACCAAAGTGTTCCCTCCTGCTCTCATGCGCCGCTTTGAGGTGCGTCTCGTACCTGGCGTGAAGATGAAGGCGGTGCCCATTCGTGATGTGAAGGCTGCCAAGGTCGGCAGTCTCGTGCGTATCAAGGGTATGGTCACGCGTGTCTCGAACGTCAAGCCGCTGATCACTGTGGCGACCTACACGTGTGAATCGTGCGCGTATGAAGTGTACCAGGAGGTGAACTCGCGCCAGTTCACGCCGATCGTGACCTGTCCGAGTGAGCGGTGCCAGACCAACCGACAGAACGGACGACTGCTGCTGCAGACCAAGGCCAGCAAGTTCGACAAGTACCAGGAAGTCAAGTTCCAGGAGCTGCCCGACCAGGTGCCCATGGGCCACATCCCGCGTTCGCTGACCGTGTATCTGCGAGGCGAGCTCACGAGAACGTGCGAGCCAGGAGCGATCGTGACGATCTGCGGCATTTTCTTACCGCTGCCGTACTCGGCCCAGCGGCAGATGCAGATGGGCCTCATCACGGAGACGTACTTGGAAGCCACCGATATCGCGAACCACAAGAAGCGGTACTCTGCTATGGAGTCGAGTGAGGAGATGGAAAACGAAGTGCTCAAGCTCCAAGAAAGTGGCAACATGTACGAAGTGCTTTCGCAGTCGATCGCCCCCGAGATCTACGGCCACGAAGATGTGAAGAAGGCGCTGCTGTTGCTCATGATCGGCGGCGTGACCAAGCGTATGGACGAAGGCATGCGCCTGCGAGGTGACATCAATATCCTGCTCATGGGCGATCCTGGAGTGGCCAAGTCTCAGCTGCTCAAGCACATTGCGACCATCGCGCCTCGCGGAGTGTACACGACCGGCAAGGGCAGTTCCGGTGTCGGTCTCACTGCGGCCGTTGTGCGTGACAACATCACCAAGGAGATGACACTGGAAGGTGGTGCTCTGGTGCTGGCCGACATGGGTATCTGTGCCATTGACGAGTTCGACAAGATGGAAGAGTCCGATCGAACGGCCATCCACGAAGTCATGGAGCAGCAGACCGTGAGTATCGCCAAGGCCGGCATCACGACGACACTGAACGCGAGAAGCTCGGTGCTGGCGGCTGCCAACCCGATCTATGGCCGCTACAACAAGCGGCTCAGTGCGTCCGAGAACATCAACTTGCCGAACGCCCTGCTGTCGCGTTTCGACCTGCTCTTCTTGATTCTCGACATCGCCAACTACGAGAAAGACGAGGCGCTGGCACGCCACGTGACGTACGTGCATCGTTTCGCCAAGAACCCGGACATGAGCTTCGATCCTGTGCGTCCGGAGGTGCTGCGCTACTTCATCGCGATCGCCAAGCAGTACGAGCCAACAATTCCAGAGCATTTGTGCAGCTACATCGTCGAGGCGTACGTGTCGTTGCGTCAGCAGGACGCGAACGAACACGCTCGCCAGCAGCGCTTCACACGCAGCTACGGAGGCGGCAACAGCGAGAGTTCGAACCACACGCAGACCGCGATGACGGCGCGTCAGCTGCTGAGTATCCTGCGTCTCTCGCAGTCGCTGGCTCGCCTGCGGTTCTCCACAGAGGTCATCAACCAGGACGTGGACGAAGCTATTCGACTCGTGTACGTGTCCAAGTCGTCGCTCACTGAGCAGGACGAAGCCAACAGCTCAAATGGCCGGAGCGCGAGCGGCTCGGCCAGCGACACGACGTCCAAGATCTACCGTCTGATCCTCGATTACTCGACGGAGCGCCAGCTCAAGACGATCCTCATGAGCGAGGTCGAGCCCGTGGTGCTGCGCAAGGGCTACACGCAGTACCAGCTCAAGGCCTGCATCCAGTTCTACGAGCGGCTCGACGTGCTCGAGATGAACGCCAGCGGCACGTCGTTCCACTTCATCTAGATATACAAGGACCAAGAAAGAAAGAAAGAAAAAATAATACAATGCTGTGGGTATTTGATTTGTTTTGATTGTTCCTTCACTTGAGCCAGAGCTTGAGTCGGAACGCGTCGCCGCCGTTTAAATAGTACCGCACGAGCCGCTCGTCGCGGACAAACCCCAGGTTTTCGTACAGGCGGATCGCGCCTTTGTTGGCGATCTCGGTCTCCAGCATGACCTCGTCGCAGCCCTTGGCGATCATCAAGTCGATGGCCTTGCGCACGAGCTTGGAGCCGATGCCCATCTTGCGGTTCTTCTTTTCCACGGCGAGCATCGCGATGTAGCCGCGCCAGCCCGTCATCGCACCGTCTTCTGCGTCCGCACTGTCTGGTGCGGAAGGCGTGACGCCCTGCGGCTCACCAGCGCCGATCTGCTCGAGCCGACACACGATCACACCCACGAGTTTCTGGTTGATACGCGCCAAGACACAGAGCTCCGGCCAGTTGAAGAGGAAGTACCGGTACGTGAAGATCGAGTACGGCTCCGAGAGATCCTTGTCGATGAGCTTGACCAGCTCTGCGAGCTGCTTCTCGCCCTGGTACTGCGAGAACTCGACCGTGACGTCCACAGGGAGCACCTCCCCATTGCTGCCGCTCATTTTCGTTGCCTTCCACACCCGTGGGGTCGAAATGGATCCGCGTGACACGCAGCTCATTAGGTACGCTTTTCGTACTTAAGGTAAAGTTTGAGTCCGTCACGTCAACCGAACTTAGCCGATGTTGAATCTGATAAAACCTTGTCAGCGCAAGGTTTTTCCATTCCACATGCTGTTCCGTCGCTGTTCCGTCACACATAGCCCGTGCTATTGCACTCTCTAATAGAGAGACTTTGTCGCGAGACACCCCCATTTGGCTCGCCAGATCCACTGGCTGCGAGGAGCTCTTTTGGGCTTTTCCTCACCACCCAATCGAGCGGACAGCTCGTTCGAAACCCCTTCATCCTGCAACTTTTGACCGTAACATTGCCCAATCGCAACTGTATGTGGATCATCTGAGCCCAACAATGATGCGGGTGTTGAAGCAAATGGCTTCGCTAGCGGACGGCTTGCTCCTTCGGTCTCTGGCTTTGGCTCTCTCTCCTTCGGGTTGGAGGCTCGGCTGGGTCTTCGTCGTCGTCTCTCCCCGTCCCTCCCGTCCCTCCCAGCCTTTCGTTGGTGTCGGGTTTTCCATGGCTCCGGCAGCTTTGGCCGCGTGTGAGTCTGATCCTCCCCCGCCCCCTTTCCTGGCGTTCACATTTCCCAAGTCGGCTCTCCCCGTGCAAAAGGAACTAGCAAGTCAACCATGGCCCCTAAGCGTCGCACCCGTACCACCAAGAAGGACCAGCACTCGGAGGTCGCTCCAGAGGAGCGCGCCAAGCTCGGCGCTGAGGCCAAGGAGCGCGGAAACACCGCGTTTGCCGCCGGCGACCACGCCACGGCCATCAAGGAGTTCACGGCCGCCATCGCCTACGAGCCGACCAACGTGATCTACTACTCGAACCGTTCGGCCGCCTACCTGAGCGCGGGCCAGGCCACGCCTGCCCTTCAGGACGCCAAGAAGTGTATCGAGATCGACGAGAAGTTCGCCAAGGGTTACGCGCGTCTCGGTGCCGCCCACTTCTACGTGAAGAACTACGCCAAGGCCGTGTCGGCCTACACGCAGGGTCTTCAGCTCGACCGCACCAACAAGCAGATCCAGGCCGGTATCACCCAGGCCCAGGCCGCGCTCCAGGTGCAGGAGGAGGAGATCAGCGGTGTGGAGATGGACGAGGCCACCCGTAAGCTCAAGCGTATGGAGATCGAGGACAAGATCAACAAGGCCCGCAAAGAGCGCGAGGAGCGTGCCAAGCGCGCCGAGAAGGGCTTCTCGGAGGTCATCGGTATCGATCTTGGTACCACGTACTCGTGTGTGGGTGTCTGGAAGGATGGCCAGGTCGAGATCATTGCCAACAGCGAGGGTAACCGCACCACGCCATCGTGGGTTGCGTTCAACGAGACCGAGCGTCTCATCGGTGAGGCCGCCAAGATCCAGGCCGCGTCCAACCCAACCAACACGGTCTTCGACGCCAAGCGTATCATCGGCCGTAACTTCAACGACGAGATCGTGAAGAAGGACGCGCTCCACTTCCCGTTCAAGATCGCTGAGGGCGACGACAACAAGGTGCTCATCCAGGTGGACTTCAAGGGCGAGACCAAGAGCTTCACGCCAGAGGAGATCTCGTCGATGGTGCTCACGCGCATGAAGGAGACCGCTGAGGCCTACCTTGGCCAGCCAATCAACCAGGCTGTCGTCACGGTGCCAGCGTACTTCAACGACCAGCAGCGTCAGTCGACCAAGGACGCCGGTTCGATCGCTGGCCTTGACGTCAAGCGTATCATCAACGAGCCAACGGCCGCTGCCCTCGCGTACGGTCTGGACACGAACGCCGGCCAGTCGGGCAAGGGTGTCAACGTGCTCATCTTCGACCTGGGCGGAGGTACCTTCGATGTGTCGATCCTCAGCATTGAGAACGGCATCTTCGAGGTTAAGTCGACCGGCGGTGACACCCACCTTGGTGGTGAGGACTTCGACTCGAACCTTGTCGACTTCCTGGTCGGTGAGTTCAAGCGCAAGAACCGTGGTCTTGACCCAACGACCTCGGCCCGTGCCATGCGTCGTCTGCGTACGGCCTGTGAGTCGGCTAAGCGCATGCTTTCGACCACGACCTCGGCCTCGGTTGAGGTTGACTCGCTCTTCGAAGGTGTGGACTTCAGCTCGACGCTCACGCGTGCCAAGCTCGAGTCGCTGAACGAGGAGCTCTTCAAGCGTTGTGAGGAGACCGTCGTGAAGGTGCTCGCCGACGCCAAGATGAAGCCAGAGGACATCACGGAGGTCGTGCTTGTCGGTGGTTCCACCCGTATCCCGAAGGTGCAGACGCTTCTGTCGGCCCTCTTCGGCGGCAAGGAGCTCTCCAAGTCGATCAACCCTGATGAGGCCGTCGCCTACGGTGCTGCCGTGCAGGGTGCCATCCTCAGCGGCATCCGCAACGACGCCACCAACTCGCTGCTCCTTGTCGATGTGACGCCTCTGTCGCTCGGTATTGAGACTGTCGGCAAGGTCATGTCGGTGCTGATCAAGCGTAACACGGCCATCCCAGTCCGTAAGACGCGTGTCTACACCACGGAGGAGGACTTCCAGACCTCGGTGGACGTGTGCATCTACGAGGGTGAGCGTGCCCACGTCGACTCGAACAACAAGCTCGGTGAGTTCAACATCTCGGGCATTGAGCGTGCCAAGCGTGGTGAGCCACAGGTCGAGGTGACCTTCGAGATCGATGCCAACGGTATCCTGAACGTGTCGGCCCGCGACAAGAAGACTGGTGCCCGTGCAGAGACCACCATCTCGAACAACCACGGCCGTCTGTCTCAGGCCGACATTGACCGCATGGTGTCGGAGGCCGAGAAGTTCAAGAAGGACGATGCCGAGCTTCTGCGCAAGATTGAGGCCCGCAACGAGCTTGAGCAGTTCATCTACCGCTCGATCGAGACTGCTCGCGAGAAGGGCAACACGGAGGCCGAGAACGCCATCCGTGATGCTCGCGACTGGCTTGAGGACCACGAGGAGGCCACTCTGCGTGAGTTGGAGGACAAGAAGCGTGTGCTTGAGCGCCTGATCCGTTTCTAAGCGATTAGAACCAGCCCCTCAGAACCAATGATCATGTAGTTGTGCATCCCCCTCCGCCACTTCTTGCATGTAGATCTTGCCTGTGCCTTCCCCCCAAACACCTCTCCATCATGAGGGCAAGTGTTCCTCCATGGGAGCAGCTTGCTCCTCTGTACTGTACACTTACCATTAGTGGATAGTTTTGCACATTATTATAATACCATTGCCAATGCTTTCGTTGCCAAACTCGTCCAGTCTTTCGTTCTTGCATTGTCATGACCATCATATGGAAGCCATCACTTCACGGGACCAGTTTGAGAGTGGCAGTGATCCATTTCGGCTTGGAATTCCAGGGTGAAACTGGAGCGCTTCCTCCGTCTATCTGACGTAATGGAAATTTACCTCGTGCAGGATTGGAAAATGGTGGTTGGTGTGTTGAAATCAGCAATCTCATGTAGAAATTTGCTCCTCCACGGACCGAGTTTGTGACTCGTCAGGAAGCGGTAGAAAATTATCATCATCTTCAACACAATGCATCATGAACGGCTCTAACATGTTCTACCATTTCTACCAGGACATGGCCTCTGTGGGCTTCTGATCGTCAAATGTCTTTGCTGCGACCAGCTCCATGGAGGGCACGCGGCAGGATCTCAAGCATTTCGGATCGGTTGGTGGCGAGGAGCTCTTGAATCTGGCCAATCAGACATGAGGAAGGTGCCTGATCGCGATGTGGTCCACACGTGCAGGTCATTTCAGTTAGTTTGTTACAGTTCGAAAAGTGAGTGGCGTTTGTATCAGAGGGAAAGGCAACACTCGGCGCACCAAGATTTCAAAGCATTGCATTCCACTTCACACTGCGAGAGCCGTACGCCATGGGACTGTACGTAGTTCAGTGGGTCGCTGACTGACTGACCGCTGGATCTGTACAGTAGGTGGCATTCTGTGCACTGTGCCAGCCATTACACACCCGAAGGAGAGACCACGGGCTGGACACTTGGACCTCACTGCCACAGCCCAAGGCTCTTCAACCAAGGGTGCAGTTCACTCGATAACCGAAACCTCGTCATCTCTGCAGCGAAGCTTCACACCACCACTGCCGCTGCTAGCATTCTCGCGTTATCTTCGATTCGAACCCACCAGCAAGATGCACGCTTTCAAGGTCGTGGCTGCGCTTCTCGTTGGAGTGGCCGCACTCCACATCACCGATGCAGCGAGCAACACTCCAAAGTGTACGACCGAGGTCACTGACAAATACGACGAAAACTTCAGCTTCGATTGCAGCAACATCCTCGAAGACTTCAAGACGTGCTCAGATGACTGTCTCTCCAAGTTCGAGAACCTCATCCAGTACTCGCCCACCGACTGCACGTCGACCATCCAGGGCGACCCGTCGATGCGCGAGAGGACCGAGCAAAAGATCAATGACTGCGAAGCTGTGCGTACCAACGCCGCGAGTCGGTACATCCCTCAGCTTTCCCCTTTCGCGGAAGAATGCTCCGTGGTGCAGACCCGCCCATGGGACGACAAATACGGCAGCACTGGAAAGCCCTATCAGAAATGCAGCTTCAACGCTCGAGTTGGAGAGCCATGCTCGGATGACTGCCTCAAGCTCATCGAGGAAGGCATCCAGGCGGCCCCGATGTGCCGTTTGTCTGTCACCACGAACCTCACGAGCTTCGAGTATGAGAAAAGAGGACTCGTGAGCTGCCTCACAGTCCGCGGCGGGAGTGTCAAGGCCAACACTGTGCTACTAAGTACGACCAACAAGAATGGCGAGAGCACCGTCGAGAAGACGACGGAGCCTACGTCTACGCCGACTCCTACTCCGACGCCTACTCCTACGTCGACGCCAACGATCGGCTCCACACTCACGACCGTTGCTCCAAGTGCAGAGCTCACGTCCAGAACGCCAACTCCCACGGCCACGTCCAGCACGTCTTCGCTGTCGGTTTCGTTGGGCGCTGCTGTCGCAAGCGTTGTCGTTGCGATGATCACCACACTCTAAGTGCTTAGACTGAACAGTGCAAGCAGGTTTCGAACGTAGACCATGCTCGAATGTCAAAGTCAGTTAGTGTACATACAGTTTTCGGAGCAGGCTCTTGCGTATCGTTCACTGCGACGGTAGAAAATGCTGAGCGTGAGAATCTCTTGCTCAATCTGCGACGTGTGGTACAATCTGCATTCTCACACGTCACATACAGGAGTTTGTATCAGAGGGAATTCAGAGGGAATTGCAACAACTCTTCGCGCCAAAAATTTGCATTCCCTCGAATAGTTCCACTGCAGCCTACAAAGAGCAGGATCGCATCACTTGATATATTTGTGGACTTGTTGTTGACGCAAGGAGCAACGCATCATCAGTCCCAGTACAGTACGTATTCCCAGTATGCCACAGAGCTTCCATTGGAAGCACCGTCCCTATACCAACCTCTAGAGCACGACGCAGTACGGTAACTAGTTGTGTCTACGTCGAGGAATACAGCGTACATCGCCATTCAGCAGCAGATACGAGTCAAAAGGTCTTTGACTGAGGCAGCTCCATCTTTTTGACTAACCAGTGGCACTGGTCCAGTGCAGGGCAGTACCAGTGGGAAAAGCTGCACTTCGAAGTATTGTACTGAATTCATTAGTGAAGTTGAAGCTGTGAGGATGGTGTCCACCTCCAGTGCACGCGTACCCAGTACCATCCTACGCTGTACCACTTGTAACTAGGCCGTGGCAGTCTCAGAAGGCCATTACACACCGCAAAGGAGGGACCATCGCCTGGATACTTGGACCTCACTTGACTCTTCTATCCAGCGTATTTACTCGAGACCAAAATCCTCATCATCTCTGCAGCCATCATCAGCGGAAGCTTCACACCACCACCGCAGCTGCTGCTGTCATTCTCGCATCATCTCCGACCCGACATCACAGCAAGATGCAAGTTCTCAACATCGTCGCAGCGCTTCTGGTTACAGTGACCACACTCCACGCTGCTGACGCAGCGAGCGATACTCCTGTGTGCAAGAGCGAGATCATCGACACGTACTTCGCGCATTTCAGCTACGATTGCAGCAACATCCTGACTGACTTTAGGACCTGTTCGGACGACTGCCTTGCCAACATGAAGAACCTCGTCCAGTACTCGCCCACCGACTGCACGCTGACAATCAAGGGCGACCCGTCGATGCGCGAAAGCACTGAGAAAGACATCAAGAAGTGCGAAGCCGCGCGTACGAACGCCGCGAGTCGGTACATTCCAAAGGTTGCGCCTGGAGCGGAGGAGTGCTCCACGGTGCAGACTAGTCCGTGGAATGCGAAGTATGGCAGCTCCGGAAACGCCTACTACGACTGCAGCTTCGATGCCCAAGTGGGTAAGCCGTGTCCTGACAACTGCGTCAAGGTCATTGAGGAAGGCATCCTGGCGGCCCCGATGTGTCGTCGGTTCAGCACCACGAACCTCACGATGTTCGAGCAAGAGAAGAGAGGCCTCGTGAGCTGCCTCACGGTCCGCGGTGAGGGTATCAAGAACAATACTGCGCTGCAAAGCACTACCAACAAGAACGGCGACAGCGTAGACCAGACGATGGCGCCTACTCCGACTCCGACGGTTCGCCTCAAACTCACGACCACCAGTCCAAGCCCCACGGCGGCATCCAGCACGTCATCGATGTCGCTTCCGCTGGCTGCTGCCGTCGGCAGCGTTGTCGTCGCGATGATCGCCACACTGTAAGCGCCCACATCGTGAAAGTAGCTTTTCAATCGTGATCACATCCGATGTCAGAGTGAATTTACGGGTCTAGTACGCACACTCCACGGATCATACTCTTGGGTAACCTTCATTGCAATAACACACCAATCATGTAAAGAAATGTGGATCGAGAGGGTTGCATCATGCACTCACTCACAACTTGCACGCTCTGAGATGACGCATGGCAGGCTTCAATCTGCGACGTGTGTTGCACACGTCACATGCTCACACGTCACATGCCGTGCACACACAGGAGCGAGCACTTGCTCCAGGATCTCATATCAAAAGCCCACCCACGGTTATCCTACTCTTTCATTGATGGCGAGTTGTTGACATGAAACAAGTTGCAATTTTCAGAAGTTGTTTCTGGAATGATCGAAATCTGGCGACTCTGTTGGATTCTAGAATGGCTTTCGTCGTAAAGGTCCAATTGAAGAGGTACCGTGCGGAGATATGGAGGCCCAAGTGAAGACCCCTCACACTGCGACTAAGTCACAGTGACTCCTTCATTCAGATCTGCCTCAGCCAAGTTGCTCATCTTCCACAGAACAATCGAATATTCTCGACATCATCGCTGTCTCCGCTACTACCATCATGATTACCTCTCAACAAGAAGCGGATATCATCTTTGAAGAGGTCAACTCCTCCAATTTTTGATCGTGTGTAAACGCATTGCAAGGGATATGCTTTAGCGATACGGCTCTGCCAGGGCGGAAGCTGCACAGCAACTACAGGGACACATCTCAAGCAGCCTCCACACCGGACGAAGAGGACTTGGTCTGGACAGGTTACCCTGAGCGAGATCCGTCCGCCAGCTCCTTTATTCATTCTCGATTTTTCTTCGACACCAAGACAACCAAGATGCCGTGTCTCATGTTCTTCGCTACCAAGCTCGTCAAAATGATCAACACGGAAGAGGCGGAGCGTGAACGCAAGGTAGGGGCCCTGAAGAAGCAGTAGTAGTTCGGCTTCGCTCCGCGATCCAGTCCGCTCGCGAAATGGAACGCAAGGATTCGAAGAAGACTAGCAGCGACGCCTATTGAGTGAGTTGAAGAGCAAGACGTGCGTGTTGAAGCACTGCGATGGTTGTAAGCGATTCTAACGAATCCCCCGTGATAACGAACGATCGTTTGCACCCTTCCGCCTCTCGTTGCGCTTGCGCATTTTTCTCACTTTCTCTCTCTCTCTCTCTCTCTCTCTCTCACACACACACATTGCGAGTCTCAGCACTCGACACTACTGAAAAACACAGTCAGGATGATCTTGAGCAGGGGCGACGAGGGCGAACGCGTGGCTCAGTGCAACTCTTGGTGAAGTTCTCAATGAGATCAACTTATGAGCGCCAATTTGCATCCAATCTGAGTGTACAAGAGTGCGCAGCAGCGAAAGATTCGAAGGTCGCCAATTTGAGATGAATGTGGCAACACTTGTTGAAAGCCACACCAAGCTAAGTAACTGTGATCGAGTAATTGTTGCTGTGGATACCACCATGCAACCGTCCTTGTTCTGTCATGTGTCGTTAGAGGGACTTCATTGCATTTCACTGGTGTCGATAAGTGTATGGTTATGGTTGTGCAGGATGACAATCAACCTGACGAGGAACACGTCACGCCCAATCGCACTTGCTCCGCTTCGAGTGTCTTTGATGTGTCCTTCAGGTGCGTGACAAATGCGTGAAGCGTCACGGAGTCACACGCAGACGGACCCACCGCACACCCAGCAGACAGAAGCCTGATCTTCAACAGCACGACGGCGATCGATGCAGCCTCCGATGGCTGTCATTCCCACAATCTCCCCGCCAAGTTCGCAACCATGCAAGTCCTCTCGACCATCGCTATCGCGGCACTCGCCGTGACTACCATCACGCTGCAGGCTACGCCCATCGAAGCTATCGTAGTCGAGTGCACGACCGACCAGTTGGCGACGTACTTGGCCTCCATGCCGGCAATCTCGTCCGAGTGCCGCGATGTGCTCGCCGACTCATCGACCTGTTCGGACGAATGCATCACCGCCTTGCAGAAAACGGCTGAGATCTCGCCCAAGTGTTCCTCGTCCGCGCAGTCGACGTACACGATGAAAGAACTGGACGACATCTTCGTGAAGCAGTGCAACAAGGTGCGCGGCAACGCCACCAAGTCGGCGTCGTCCAACTCTGCCGCCAGCTTCTCCGCGCCTAGCGCCACCACGGCGTCAAGCGCGTCTTCGATGCCGCTGCAGACGCTGCTGGGCATCGGCAGCGTGGCCATCGCCATCTTGGCTCTGTCCTAGGTTCTGCATCACGAGCGATCGTCCCGATTGCATCCAGCTCCTCTTCAAGGAGTCAGTCAATCGGACGACAAATAAAAATACCAATTTTGCATATTCTACGAATATGAGTAGATAAAAGGAAGACTTCCAGTCTAAATGGAGATTGTTTCGAAGAGATACACAGATTTAGCAGCAAATGTCAGTGACCTGTGAGTCACGTCTCGTCTTGTAACCCTAGTCTCAGATTAGTTACGCCGAGTCGAACGCCTTCGGCATTCATTGATGCCGGCCGCCGTCCTGAAGTCAGACTTCAAGTCTCCAGCCTGGAGTCCAGGCATGGGTACCAACAAGAGTACATGCTGCACACTCTCTACAGTACTGCACATGGTGATGTGGAGAGTCTCCACCACTGGAGTCTGCCCTGCAAATCTCTTGCTCGCTTCCCTGCTTGCGCTGTCCGTGCACCAGCTCTTCCCACGCACGAGATACCCACGCCAGCACCGGTCCATCGGTTCTATTGCCATTGCCAGCTGGCGGAGCTCCTCACGGTAACGCCAAGGTCCTTTTTTCCTTCGTCTCTTTCTTGACTGACTGGATTCCAGTCCCTCGTCCTGCGTGACTTCTCATCGTGTATGGGACTCAGCCTTCCTGTAGCCACCCCGCCACAACGAAATCTCCCAACGCCACCACACATCGCACCAATATGCAGTTGATCGCGCCCTCCACACTCGCGGCGTTGAGCCTCCTGACGCTCGCACCTTCGGCGTTTGCTGAGACCTGTACCACCGATCAGGAGACGCAGTTCACTCAGCTCACGGGTGAAGCCCACACGGTCTGCTCGGACGTCATGCTGTACTTCTCGACCTGCGACGACTCGTGTCTTGCGATCTTCAAGAACGTCGTCGCCAAGGCACCGACCTGCACGCGTACGTCCACGACGTTCCTGGACGATCCGGATGAGATCGTCACGCAGTGTGAGACCTACCGTGCCAACAACGCCACCAAGTACGCACCCGAGCTCACGCCCGGCCTGGCCAAGTGCACGCCGGCCGAGAACTCCAAGTGGCGGGAAGACAACGGCGTCGGAACGGCCTACAGCAAGTGTACGCTCGAGAAGACCGGCGACGAGTGCTCCGAGGACTGCCTTAAGACGATCGAAACCAGCGTCGACAAGACAGCGCAGTGTCTCTCCAACGGCAACTACACCATGCGCGAGTTCAAGAAGAAGGATCTGGTCTCGTGTCTCAAGGCGCGCGGCTCCGACCTCAAAACTAACACGGTGCTGCAGAGCACTGGCAGCAGCAGTGACAAGTCCAGCGCCGCCGCGACGACCACGAACAGCCCCAGCGCCACGACGGCGAGCAGCACGTCGACCGTGGCAGCCTCGGTGATGGCGCTCGGCCTCGCGGCCGCCAGCGTCGTCGCGTCCATTGTCTAGGAGCCTATCTAGAGTATAGAGTATTCTGTGCCTGAGCCGTTCTCTAAGCATGGTCTCAACTAAATAACAGTACAGTGTACGTAGACGTTCAATTCAGGATCGAGGCATTACCTCGACTACAGGACAAGCAGAGGATTGGGCACGGCAGACAGACAGTCGTTGTCACTCGTGATTCTGGTGCGAATGGACGTGGACAGGCGTGGGGTGGATATATCATGAATGTTTTCCTGGATTGTACTCCTACTTAAGTACGGTCTCGTCCAAGCTCCCTCGACTGGAGGCCTCGAGACTCTCGAGACCATAGTCCTGTCACCTAATGTCCCTCACAACTCCATTCGCCTCGCATCACACACCAGACGTCGACCATGCGCCTCCCTCTCACGTCTTTGCCTCTCGCGTCCATGCTGCTCCTGGTGGCAGCGTCGCCTGCCATTGCTGCTGACGCTCCTGCTTGCGATACCATCCAGATGAGCACGTACTACGCGGCGCGCGGCACGCTGCAGACCCACTGCGACTACATGCTCAGCAGCTTCTTCGCCACGTGCTCGGACGAGTGCTACGCTCATTTCAAGAAGGTGGCGGCGGTCTCACCAAACTGTACGCTGTCGGGCGCGAGCAGTCCGCCGCATGCCGACGATGAGCTCTTCGTCAAGCGGTGCGAAGACGCGCGCGCGAACGCGACGAGCACGTACATTCCCCAGACGCAACAAGGTCTCACCAACTGCTCTGCCGCCGACGAGGACGCGTGGGAGTTGAAGTACGGCTACTCGTCGCCCAACGACAACTGCGTGACGACGATCATGACGTCCAAGACCTGCTCGGATGAGTGCCTCAAGTCCCTCCAAGAAGGTGTCGAGGCCGCGAAGGTGTGTCGTCTTCAGGGTGACTACTCGTCGCGTGAGCTCAAGAAGAAGGACCTCGTTGGGTGTCTCCAGGCGCGTGGCGAAGACCTTAAGACCAACAAGTTGCTGCAGAGCTTACCAGCACCCACTCTCCCACCCAGTGAAAGCAACAGTGCTGCCGGTGCGAACAATTCCAGCAGTGAAGCTGCTGCGACCACAGCTCCTTCAGCGTCGAGCGCTTCAACTGCGCCTCTCACGATCGCCGTTAGTGTGACCACCATAGTGGCGGCGACGTTGGCTCTTCGTCCATAATTTCTAATACAGTCGACGACAATCTCATTCGAATTAAAATACGGTCATTTGTAATGACACATTACTGATGTCAGGTCATGTGGTAAAAATCCACCTGCTGAGACCCCAGGCCTGCTGGCAAAAAGTCAATGACCCTCCTTGCGGCAGAGGCCACACCACGTTCTCACCAAGTTCCCCACGGTCTCACTTATCGATTTCCTCCGCGCAGCCCACAACAGCTCCACCTCAACGCCTTTCTGCCTTCCTCCAGCCACGATGCAAGTCCTCCAGTCAACTCTTCTGGTCGTTCTGTCACTGGCCTTGTCCATGAATGGTGTCGAGGCTGTTGAGTGCACCGCTCTCCAAGAGGAGCAACACAGCGCCTCGTGGGACGAGCTCCACACGATGTGCGACTACATCTTGGGTAGCTCCTTCAAGACCTGTTCCGACGAGTGCTACACGCATTCCAAAAGCGTCGCGGCGGCTGCACCCAACTGCTCGCAGTTGGGCTTTGACACGACGGTGAAGCAACTCGACGAGCTGTTCGTCACACGCTGCGAAGACGCCCGCGCGAACGCGTCGAGCACGTACACGCCACGGACTCAGCCAGGACTCGCCAACTGCTCGTCGGTGGACGAGAACGCGTGGGAGAGGAAGTACGGCTACACGTCGCCAGTCAGCGACTGCAAGATGACGTTCATGACGGCCAAGACGTGCTCGGACCAGTGTCTGGCGATGATCGAGGAAGGCGTGGAGGCTGCCAAAGTGTGTCAGCTGCAGTACGATTACTCCTCGCGCGAGCTGAAGAAAATGGACCTCGTGGGATGCCTGAAGGCGCGAGGCGAGGATCTCAAGACCAACAAGTTGCTACAGAGTATGGGCAGCAGCCAGAATACTTCCAGCACGAACAAGACAAGTAGTGCCAGTGAGACCACCCCAGCGCCTAGCACCACTACGGTGTCGAGTGCGTCGACCACGGCTCTTTCAATCGCCGTTGGCGTGGGAAGCATCGTGTCGGCGGTCCTCTCGCTCTAACTAGATGCTCTCACTACATTTACCAATAGAACATCGCAGCTTCGCTATTGGCAGTACATTTTGAGTCGCTGTTATCCACGAGTACGCGCACGCCACTAGACCACAAAAAGCTGGAGTGGACGGCCGCCACACCGCGCGGCTGCCAACCACAATTCACAATTTCCCTGCGGGTGGCTCACCAATTCACTGACGGCAACTGTTGGTAGATCGCCTCGACTAATTTGCGTCGCTAATGGGTGCACGCGTGCGGAGGCAGTCCAGTGAGTGCAGCGTGTTGCACTGGTCGTCACCCACTCGCTTTCTTCAACTGGTCCGTACAAGAGCAGGGCTCGCATGAGGCCATGATTCGACCAGACCGGCGGTGGCCTGGAGGTCACGGTCTCACATAATTCGATTCATCTCGCAGCCCTAAAGACCTCGCTCGCCACAATGCTTCTACTTCCTTCGCTCCTGCTGCTGTCGCTGGTCCCGCTCGTGAACGCCCAGACGCAGCCTCCGGTGTGCACGGACCAGCAGTTCAACAGCTCGGCCGCGATTGGCGATCTCGCTGACCTCTGCGAACAGATTCTCGGCGGCTTTTCGGTTTGCACGGACCAATGCTACACGCATTTCAAAGAGCGCGAGACCGTTGCCCTCGAGTGCACGATCTCTGGACAGGGCGCCTCGATCCGTGTGGGAGCTGAAGGCTACGTGAAGCAGTGTGACAGCGCAAGCGTGAGTCTCACGAACAAGTACACGCCACAGCCACAACAAGGGCTCGTTAACTGCACCAACACCGATGAAGAGGAGTGGCTGTCGAAGTACGGCTACCTCACGACCACTGGAAACTGCAGCGCGACCGTCTTGGCCGGAGGCGGGGAAAACTTAAAAACTGTTTTTTTTTTTACTGAACTACCTGGTACTATGGTGAATCGACTGAAAACATGGTGTGTCGTGTCAAATCTCAAGAATCGACTGAAATGCTGTCGCAAGGAAAGACTGCCTGGTATATTACGGGAATACCTGGCGTTGGTGAGGAATTCCTCACGGATTCAACTTGAAGCTACTTGAAGCTGTATTGGCTGGTGAGCCAGTCTCCTTAGCTCTGTGAGTGAGTCCGATTAGGAGGCGACACACGTCCTACCTACGGTCGTCGCCAGCCTTCGGTAACGCTTCGTCAGAGTTGCTTCTGCTGGGAACTCCTCTTCTTTGGGCTGCTCGTTTGGCCATCCATAAAGATATTTGACAACCTGCACCGGTATGTGCTGCAGTACGTAACTCTCTTGAGAGGAGCCGGGGGGGGGGGGGGG
>JAADXE010000233.1:0-37581 GCA_023337545.1 Pythium coloratum
GGGTGACAGCAGCGCCTCGAACCCAGGCCCTGCTCCGGTGCCAGCTCCGGCTCCTGCGGGTAAGCCATCGGCGGGTAAGCCAAGTGCCCCAGCTCCTGCTCCAGCCGGTAAGCCGTCGGCTCCTGCCCCAGCTCCTGCCGCGGGTGACAGCAGCTCCTCGAAGCCAGTCCCAGCTCCTGCCCCTGCCGGTGGTGACGACGACGATGAGGACTGTGCCTACCCAACCAAGAAGGACGACGACGACTGCGCGTACCCAATTAAGAAGGACGACGACGACTGCTCGTTCCCGATCAAGAAGGACGGCAGCGACGACTGTGAGTTCCCAATTAAGAAGGACGGTAGCGACGACTGTGAGTATCCGATCAAGAAGGATACTGGCAGCGACGACTGCGAGCTCCCAGTGAAGAAGGACAAGAAGACCAAGGAGGAGAAGAAGAAGGAGAAGGAGGAGAAGAAGAAGGCCAAGGAGCAGAAGAAGAAGGACAAGGAGGCCAAGAAGGGCGACAAGGGCAACAAGGGCTCGGACGACGAGGACTGTGAGTACCCTATCAAGAAGGATGCCACCCCAGCCCCTGCGTCCAAGGAGTCCACCCCAGCTCCTGCCTCCAAGGACACTGCGGCCACGACCACTCCTGTTGCTTCGTCCGCGGCTTCGGTGCCAACCCCAGTGCCAACTGCCGGCACTCCTACCAAGGGCAAGGAGCCTCTCACGCCTTCCCCCGCTCTCACAACCGCTTCTCCTTACAGCCAGCGATCTAACGACGCTGTCGAGGGCTACAACGTGAACGCCGTCGGCTTTAAGCAGGGCGACGACGCCGCTGAGAGCTCCTCGGATGGCTCGGCCATCGCTGTGCCTCTCATCGCCGGTGGCTGTGCCATTCTCGTGCTTGGTGTGATGGCTGTTGTCTACCACAACCGTCGCAGCTCCAAGAAGAGCAAGTCGTCGCAGGGCGCCATATTTACGATCGACCAGAACGCCTCGGGCCTGTAAAGCCTCCGTGTTTTCTGCTGACGATCGATGGTTCTTCTTGCTTGGTGTAATGCGAGCGTGTCCCGTTCGGCCATTAATGTATGACACGAGCGCTTTTTGTGCCACCTTCTATCTGTGAATGCTTCAACAACAAACTGTTTCAATATAGATCTTTCGGTTTTGATTATCCTCCTCCTCTGGCACCCATCATTATCCACATCCCAACAACCACCACCACCGCGGCTCTCCACTCCGATCCTCCGCCACTTCCACCCCACACCCTATCGGCGGCGTTCTTTGTGCGGACAGACCAGAGTTCGAACTCGCGGATGCCGTAGACGACTCGCTCGTTCGTCTTTCCCACTGCGGCAGTGGATCCGTCCACTGCACACGACGTGGTGTCTGCACACACGTTGGGCGTCTCGATCACCACGCGCAGGTACATGAAGCGCGTGTCCACCTTCTCCAGCCCCGTGGACAGCGTGTCGACGCGGTCGTAGCTGATGGTCTGGTTGGCCATCGCCGCAATGGTCTGGAAGTTCTCGCCCAGATACGACACGCGCACTTTGTACGCCGCGGGCGTGAGGAAGCCGTGCCAGCGGATCACGATGCGCTTGAGCGTCGGCGGCGCCTCGGTCATGTTGAGCTGCCAGTACACTTTCTCCGTGCGTGGGTTCTCGTCGCCGCTGGACCACCAGCTACTCTCGTCTGTGAAGCCGTCGATGGCGTTCTGTGGGACGAAGACTGTGTCACGCACGGGATTAGGAGCGTAGTGGTAGTAGCTGCTCGCGTGGGCGATCTGCGCGGCCGCGGCGTTGAACTCGACGCCTGGGACGCTGACGATCGCCAGTGACGGCGCCACGCAGAGCCATCCGACGACGAGGCCCAGGAAGAGCTGCATCTGCCACGTGTGGAGATACATGGAGATCTCTGGACAAAATCCAGAAGATACACTGGGAGCGATCCAGCGTCCAGAAGCATCCAACACACGACAAAGGATTTGTTGGCGCCAACAACATGAAGAGGCGCCGGATCGGAGAGTGATGGTTTCCAACATTTTCATTACCTCTATAAAATGATTCATGCCGTCCAGGCGAGATCACGCACTGGATAATGCACACAAGAGCGCCTGTGGGAGATAATAGGTGTTCATCCTCTTCAAGCGAGCAGCTATTTTGGTCGAATAGCTTCATGATCAAACGCTGGTATTCGGGCATATTGACGCGCGCATTGCGCCGCGTGCACTGAGCTGCTGGACGAGAGAAAGCAGTGAAGCGAAGCACGACGCCATGGGCGACTACGGCGCGTCGTCCGCGTCGGCGGAGCTGCATCTGAAGATGAGCAAGAAGATCGCGCAGCTCACCAAAGTGATCTTCCACCTCAACACGCGCAACGAGGACTTCCAGATGGAGTTCTCGCATCTCAAGCAAGTCCACTCGATCGAACTGCAGCAGCTCACGCAGGACGCAGCAGCCAAGCTCAAGCTGCTGACCGAGCAGCTCCAAGCACAGAAAGACCAGACCACACAGGTCGAAGCACGCGCCGCCAAGGACAAGCAGCAGTTCCTCAAGGACGTTGCGCTGTTCCAGCAGCAAGCACTGACGCAGCAAACTGCAGCGCAGAAGGAGTTCCAGCGACGCGTGCAGATGCTGGAGGAGCAGGTCGAGCAGAGCCGCAGGGCTTTTGTGGAGCGCATCCAGCAGCTCACGCAAGTGGCCGAGAGTCAGCAGCGCACGCAGCAGAGCCACGAGATGGCGAGTGCCGTGGCTGTGCAGAAGGAACTAGAAGAGCTCAAGCGCAAGCACGGAGATGAGATGGAGCAGGTGGTCATGAGCTCCAACGCGCGGTACACGCAGATGCTGGCGGAACAGCTCCGTCTACAGGACGCGCTGAAGAACGAGCTGGCGGCTGAGAGGACCAAGTGGCAGCAGAGCGCGAGCCACGAGCAGCAAGCCCTGCAGTTGCAGATGAAGAAAGAGCGAGAGGACGCGCAGGCCAAAGTGGAGGAGACGAAGCACCAGTTTGTGGGCAAGATGGAGCATTTGCTGGCGGATTTGGAGACGCTGCGGGCTCAAGAGGCGAAGCTGAGACGGGAAAAGGAAGAGCTCACGAAGATGCAGGGTGAGATGCAGCGCCAGTTGAAGATGCTGGAGCTGCAAGTGAGTAAAGCGCAGCAGGAGACGCTGAGTGTCCGCAAGGACAGCGAGGCCAACGCGCAGAAGATGCAGCACACGCTCGTGCTCGCCACCGAGCGGATCGACAAGCTCACGCTGGAGCTCGAGACGCTGAAGAAAACGCTAGCGGAGAGAGAGGCAGGACTGCAACAGACCGTGAAAGAGCGAGATGCGCTGCAGCTGGAACTGCTTCAAGGCTCTGCGAGTTTGTCGGAGAAGCACGCGCAGCATACGCAGCAACTGAGTGAACGTGATCTCAAGCTGGCGAATCTGCAGGCGGAGCTGGCACTGCAGCGGCAACAAACATCAGTGGCCGAGGCGAACGCAGCCAAGGAAATCCAAGTACTGGAGACTCGTATCAGCGAGAAAGAAAAAGAGGTCAGCGAGCTGCAGCAGAAGCTCGCGAGTGGGGAAATGCTACGAGCGTCGCTACAGAAAGACAAAGACAAGACACTCGCGGGGCTCAAGCAGAAGCTTGAAGAAGCGGAGAAGACGATTGCAATGCTACGAGCCGAGCACGCAAAGGCACTTCATGACCTGCAGACTAGCCATTTGCAGACGATGGAGTCACTCACGAGTCAGCACAAGCACACCCTCGAGGTGATGAGAAACGATGCTGACAAGCGTGTGGCTGAGGTGGAGGCACAGCTGAAGCAGCATTCGAGTGCGTCCATGGAGAAGGCACTGAGTGATGCGAATCAACAGCATGCTCAAGCTATTACCCAACTCAAATCTTCTTTGGATACGAACGAAGCCAAGTGGAAGCAGGAAAAGACGCAGCTTCAGTCGCAGATACAGCAGCTGCAAGCAGAGCTGGCGATCAAGACGAGAGAAGCTGCGGATTCCCAGGCAAAAATCGTAGAGCTCAGCGCCAAGCTGAAGAAATGCGAAGACAAGCTGGCATTGCTGCTGGCGGAGAAGGAAACGCTGACGACGTCCTCGCAGAAAACACAAAAAGAGCGAGATGAAGCCTTCCAAAAGCAGTTGAAAGAGCTGACAGCACAGAATGAGAGTGCTGTGAAGCGGCTGACGAGCGAGAAGGACCGCCTCGTAGCAGATCACAAGCAAACGCTCATGCAACTCGCCCAGGAGCACGCTGCAAAGCTCGAGAAGGCCCAGCGTGAGTGGGAAAGCGAACAGAAAGCTCGACTCTCGAGCCAAAATGCTGAGTTGAGCGGGTTCTACGAGCAGCAGCTGACCGAGTTGAAGGAACTACTTCAAACAGAACGCGCAAATGCTGAAGAGGCTGCTGAAGCTGCACGGCAACAGAAACGGCAACTGGAAGAAGGACGCGCGAGTGATGCTGAGGGCTTCCAAGCAGAAGTGCAGCGACTGATGGAGAAGACGCAGCAAAAGCTGGTGGATATGGAGCGCCAGCACCAGAACAGCATGGAGACGGCGCTGGTCGCTCACACAAACGAACTGGATCAACTCACGAAGAAGTTCAAGAAAGAAAAAGAGGAGCTGTTGCGTGCGTCAGTGGATCAAGTTGAGCAGAAGCGCACCCAGCTAACAGCACAACACACCAAGGAGCTCGAGGCACGTAGAGCTGAACACGCGGCGGCGATTCGGTCGCTGGAAGAGACGCTGCAGAGCCAGCGGAACAGCGAAGCACTGGCGTTACGAGTGGAGATGGCGCACAAGCTCAAGGAGCTGCGAAGTCAGAAGGACCAGGAGCACATACGTGCTATGGCGGAAGCGAAGGCAGCACACGACTCCCAGTATGCGGCTCTTCAGAAGCAAGCCGACGCCACACAGACGTCACTGATGCAGAGATCAAGCGAGTTGGAGGCCGCACGGCGTGAGCTAGAGACAGCACATCGTACGATAGAGACTAAGACGTTGGATTTCAACGAGCGCGTGGCGACGCTGGAGAGAAGTAACCGCGAAGAGGTCGAGCGGCTCAAGCAGGCGGCCAAGCGCGAGATGGATCGGCTACTGGAGGAGAATCTGTCCGAGACGCGGCAGCTGAGCGAGCAGTTTGAAGAGACGAAGCGACTGATGCTGGACAAAGTGGCGTTCCTGAAGCAGACGATCGCTGACTGGGAGACCAAGTACGAGCGACGCGAGTCGCGCGCTGAGGACGTGATGCGCATCGCTGCGTTAGAGCGGAGCGTGGCCGAGAAGGAGGCGCTGGTGAAGCAGACGCTGGATGAGATGGCGTACTTCAAGCGCGAGCTACTGAACCGCGAGGAGATGTACAATAAGACATTCGCGCGCACGCCCAACGTCGGCGTTCTGCAAGTGCTCAAGCCGCACGTGATGATGCAGAGCCAACTGAACCAAATGAGCCAGCAGGCGCCCACGCCACCACCACCACTGACGTCGTCGTCCGCTCAGGGCGGCAAGCGCAAGAGCATCAAGCCCAGTGCGATGATGAACGCCAGCGAACCACAGTCGGAGTCTCTGCAGCGGAGAGGCAGCGAGCGAGGCACGGCCGCGACGATGGCCACGACAGCGAGAAAGGCGCTCCCACCGCTGGGAAACAACCAGGTTTTGGGACTATAACCCTCAATATACTGATTTTGGATACATGGTTATACTATTTACGGTATATCTGATGAAAGTTACCGTGTATTTGGAGCGTCCCTTGTTTCGGGCGTCGAATACGGGACTAACTTTGAGTCAAAAAGTGACCCAGGTTGGGAAAAGAATCCAAAGCGATCAATTCGAATCACCCGGAAGCTCAGGAGAATCATCATGGGGAGCGACGCCGTCCACGCAGAGCTACGCCGCGTACGTAACAGCCGCAGTACGGAGATAGACGGTTAGAAGGCGTTCTTAACTGACGACGTGACTGTGTGTGTCGTATGATAGATCGCGGCGCTGGGCGACCAGAAGGAGAAGACGGCGGCGTACAAGGCCTTGCTGGACGCGTCTGCCCACGATGTGGAGGCGCTCAAGACCATCGTGACGCATCTACTGGATGAAGACGTGCTGCTCGTGGTCTCGCGCGCCGCCGTCACGCACTTGGCGGCGCTCACGCAGCAGCTGGACGTCGAGAAGCACAAGTGGAAGCTGGACTTTCTGAGCTTTTGCCTGATCAAGATCAAGCCGCGCTTGCTGTCGTTCGAAGAGGCCGACGTTGTCTTCCGTGAGGCTTTAGCGGAGGTTTACGTGGACGAAGAAGAGTACATTGAGGCGGCCAAGGCGCTGGCGGCCATCAACCTCGAGAGCTCGGCGCGTCAGTACTCGGACGTGCAGAAGGCCGAGAAGTACGTCAAGATCGCCGAGCTGTACCTGCAGGAGGACGAGACAGTGGACGCCGAGAACTTCATTAACCGCGCGTCGCGGTTCATCCATAGCGTCGACGACTGGACGCTCAAGCTGCGGTACCAGGTCTCGTACGCTCGTATCTTGGACTCGAAGCGCAAGTTTCTGGACGCGGCGCTGCGTTATTACGAGTTCTCGCAGTCGAAACCCGATGAAGTGGACCCGGACGACCTACTGGAGCTGCTGCACAAGGCAGTGACCTGTGCGATCCTGGCGTCGGCGGGGCCGCAGCGCTCGCGGCTGCTGGGTACGCTCTACAAGGACGAGCGCGTCAAGAACAGCGAGCACGCGCCCATTCTGGAGAAGATGTACACGGAGCAGCTCATCCGCCGTCCGGAGCTCACGACGTTCGAGCAGAGTCTGCTCCCGCACCAGAAGGCCAAGCTCGCGAACGGCTTCTCGGTGCTCGAGAACGCGTTCTTGGAGCACAACTTGCTTGCGGCGAGCCGCGTGTACAGCAGCATCTCGCTGGACGAGCTGGGCAAACTGCTGGAGATCGACGCCGCGAGTGCCGAGCGCGTGGCCGCCACGATGATCTGCGAGGAGCGCATGAAGGGCAAGATCGACCAGTTCAGCGGCTTTCTTGAGTTTGAAAACACGGACGACGAGGCGCTCGCGGCGTTCGACACGCAGATCGCGTCGATCTGCTTCAACGTGAACCAGTGCGCCGAGAAGATCGAGCAGCAGTACCCGCAGCTCGTGCAAGCGGCCGCCGCGGGTCGTGACGCGGTCATGGCCTAGGGACGTCTGCGCTGATGCTGTGAGCCATTCAATTTCAATTTTTTTCTCCAGTTACTACACTCTTCTGTCTCTGCTTACAGGTCTCGCCTACTGTAACCTTTTAGTTGCGCTTCTGCTTGTAGACGGTGTACTGTGTGAACGCTGTGTGCTGCGGCGTGAGGAACGGCACGTAGAACGAGCGGAAGGGCGACTTGGAGGCCTCGGCGTGGAGAAACGGCTGCGAGTACACGAGCTGCCACTGCTCGGGCAGCTCCCAGAACTTGGTCTCGTGCTGGTCGGGCAGATCCAAGTCCACGACGTAGTCGCAGTCGGCCAGCGGCACGTAGCGAGTCGGCTCCTCCTGGTTGCGGTTGTTCATGTGCATTGGGATGAGCGACGTGCCGTCCGCGCGCTGCTCGAACGGCTTGGGCAGCAGACCGCTGAACGCCGACTTGATAAACTGCACGCGCGTGGCGTTGGTCGGCAGGAAGAAGCTCGCGGGGAAGCGGTACCATTCCTTGCCCACACACAGATTCACGGGCTTTCCCGGTGCTGAGAGCAGCACGCGCTTGGCGTCGGTAGGCAGCACGTGCTCATGGAGGTGGTGGTACACGCGGATCGGAGCCGAGAAGTTGACGACGTTGCTGACGACGCGCGAGACGGACAGCGCCGTGTAGGAACCCAGTGATCCGAACACGAGCAGCGCCACCAGCAGCGTGGAGACGGCGCTGCCTGGAGCGAAGAGCTTCTGGACGCGATACACGACAGCGCTGAGTGTGATCGCGGCGGCGAGACACAGTAGCGGGTACACGGGGAAGAGGAAGCGCTCTTCCTTGTGGGCCTGTGAGAACATGATGGCGAGCCACAGGAACAGCGGCGAGAGGAACACGACGCGACGCGACGCGGACGTGACAGCGGCTGAAGTAGGCAGCAGCAGCACGAAGATAAACGCGGGGACAGCGAGCAGCGCCGCGACGTTGAAGTTGAGTACGAGGTTCAGCACGTAGAAGCTCCAGGGCTCGGTGCCGTAGAGCGTCGAGTCGGTCTCTTCACTCAGCACGTTGTACTGGACGATGTTCCACGCCGGCAGCACGATCTTGCGGTAGAAATGGTAGTTGACGCCAATCTCTGCGGCGAGCACAGCCACGCCAATAGCTGCACCGACCGCCAGGCTCTTGACGACGCCTCGCGCGTGTAATGTGTCGAAGAGGAACGGCACGAAGAGCACGCCGACGTACGGCCAGCCGCAGAGCACGGCCACGACGCCCCAGACGATGGCGAGGAAGTGCTGCTTGTTCATCCACGCGGCCACGAACAGCATGAGCAGGTACATGACGAACGTACTGGGCAGAAAGGCCGTGCTGGCGTGGAAAATGCCGGCGTTCCAAAGCAAAAGCCACAGCAGGTAGCGAGCAGTGCGGCGGCCAAAGTGCGGGATACACGCGCGGTAGAAGATGGCTTCACAGTACGCGCAGGCCAAGCCCAGTGCAGCACGCAGGCCGTAGAACACGAGCACTTTGGAGATGGCGGCGCCGCTGCCCACGAGCCCCACGTAGAAGCCCAATGTCACGGCCTTGGCGGCGACGTAGTGGACGGCCAGGTACAAGTACGAGCGCAGCGCGTACACGGGACTGTACTCCCAGGTCTGGAAGCCAAAGCCGTACATGAGGAAGTGCAGCGGCTCCCAGTAGTTGAAGGTCTCGTCGCAGTCGGCGATCGGGTTGAGCATGGCCGACACCACGCGCGGCAGCACGAGCAGCGACACGGCCGTCTCCATGGTCGGCGTCCACAGCGCCGCGTCCGTCACCACGCGCTTCACATATTGCTGCTGCTGTTGCTGTTGGGTCTGCTGTTGAGGAGCCTGCGGCTTGGCGCTGGATGCACGCGCCGCGTCCTTGCGTCTCGACGGCGCCATGATTGTGGACACCAGATCAATGCGCTTGTGCCGCGTAGCTCTTGAGTTTTTGGTCATCGTTTCTATCGTTTCTATATCGTCCGTTTCATGATGAACGCCAGAATGATGGTCTCCAATGCTCCGTACTTTCCTGTTCCATTGTGTAGCTGGTCGCTCACCTCTGGTGGTACAGTAAATGCGAGCGAGCGTTTAGCTATTGTTGTCGACGCGGCCGTCTTGATGCCGCTGCTGCTGCATTTAGCATCGACACAGTCAACGTCAGCCCTGTGGCCTACTGCTGCTGCTGTCTGCAGCTAACAGGGAAACCCCGCGCGCGTATTGAGGGACCGCGACACCATAATGGGGACCCGCGTCCACGCCGTGGAGCCGCGGCTGTCGCTCACGCCCGCGTCCGCCATGGCCAAGCCCAGCACGTCCATCTACCGTGACGATCCGACGGGCGGCTCAGCGGGCAGCATCGCGTCCACGCGCGCATCGCCGCCCAAGGCCAGCACCATCCAACTGCGCCGCTCGTCCAGTGTCTCGCAGCAGCTCAGTATGGTCCAGAAGCGCAAGACCACGATCCGCAACACCAACGAAGCTATCGCTGAGGCCGCCATCGCCGTCACGGCCACCGCCATGGGCAGCGTACGCACACTGAACTCGCGCGTGGCCCCGGACCCGACCGAGAGCAAGCACATGTCCAAGCGCGCGTCGCTCGAAGTGGCGCGCGACTCGTCGGCCACGCGCACCAAGGCGCTGAGCGAGTTCAACATCTTCCTCAAGATCATGGACGAAGTGGCCATCCACATCGTGACGCTGTATTTCATTAACATCACGTCGTCGGCCGTGATCGTCAAGATGGAGCAGTCGTTCACCAAGTACTACGCCAACTCGCAGCGAAGACTGTACCTGCGCGGCCTCACGACGCTCATCGTGTTCATGATATTCACGTTCGCCTACGACTACGTCGTGCTGTGGAAGAACCTCAACTTCAGCAGCTCCATCAAGACCACGGCGTCCACGCCGTACGTCGGCAGCACTAAGCTGCCCAAGTTCACGCTCGTGGTTGGACTCAAGATCGCCATCGTGATGCCCGTGATCTTCCTCACGTACTTCCGCGCACGCAAGCACTCGTACGCTGACGACTTCTGGCTCACGTGGATATGCATCACGATCGTCGCCGTGTACCCGCTGGCCTACAACAAGCTCACGAACGACTACGGCGTGTCCTGGGTCTGCCTCGTGATCATGTACATCTACAGCTGCACGCCCATCCGCTTCTTCCAGTGCTCGGTCTTCTGTCTCTGCTACTTGGTCGTGTACGTCATCGTCATGCTCGCCTACATCCCCGCTGAAGACGAGACGTCGTCCAGCTCGTCGCGCGACCGAGTGTCCAGTGAGACGCTGTATGCGTGTCTGTTCTGTCTGCTCATCCTGCTGCCCAGCCAGTCGCGCGAGTACGCCATCCGCGTGAGTTACATGAGCGAACTCATGGTGCTGCTGCAGCAAGAGCAGCTCAAGATGGAGGAAGGGCGGTCCAAGGCGCTGCTCAACAGCATGCTGCCGCAGTCCATCGTCGTGCAGCTCCAGAGCGGACGAGAACTCATCGCCGACGCGTACGCCAACGCCACTGTGCTGTTCGCTGAAGTGTGCGACTTTGACTACTACTCGTCTAAGCTCAAACCGCAGCACGTCGTCGAGCTGCTGAATATTCTCTTCTACAAGTTTGATAAGCTCGTGGACGTCCACCACGTCCACAAGGTCGAAACCATCGGCGCCGTGTATATGGTCGTGGGCGGCTGTCCAGACCCGATCCCCAACCACGCCGAACTGGTGGCCAACCTCGCGCTGGATATGATCCGCTGCATGCCAGAGGTCAGCGAGAAGATCGCGCGCAAGCCCTGGGGCAGCACCGTCACGAATCTGAATATTCGTATTGGTATCAACAGCGGCGGACTAATGGCGGGCGTCGTGGGTATCCGTAACCCACGCTTTAAGCTCTTTGGTGATACCGTGAACGTGGCGTCGCGGATGGAGACGACGAACCTGCCCGGGCAGATCCAGATCACAGAGGCCACGTACGATATCCTCAAGGAGACGTACTTCACGGCATTTCGAGGCAAGGTGTTCGTCAAGGGCCGAGGTGATATGAACACGTTCTTTCTCAGAGGGCGAGGCAACTTCATCGTGCCGCCGCCGGCCGTCGTGGGCACTGGCGCCGCTCATACTGCAGCTCCTGGCGCGTCAACTGGGGACAGCGGAAGCCCCATGAAGCCCCACGGGCCATCACAGTTTCACTTGCCAGCAGCGGATGAGAGATCGGATGACGCGAGCTCGAATGCGCCGTCGACGTCTCGTGCCAGCACGTCGTCAAACCCGCCGAGACTGACGATCGTGCGGCACCGTCGCCAGAACAGCGGCGCCATACCGCAAGGCGACAGTCGCAGCACGATGAAAAAGCAGAGCTCGCTCGTGGATTTGCTGTCAATCTCCGGCTCCTCGCATTTGCAGGCGTCGACCACGATGACGCTGAATCCTGACGGCTCCATGAGCATGAAGCGCAACATGACCATGCAAAAGGCGAACGAACTAGTAGCTGCGACGATCGCAGCGTCGCCTGCGCCGGTGGCCACGATGCCCACGGTGCTGTCGCAGGAAGAGCGGCGTCGCACGCTGTCTGCGATCCGCCGCAACAGCCTCCATCAAGTCGGCGGCGCGCAGAAGCGGTCGATCATCCGCGAGAACATCTTCGATATCGTCGAAGAAGCTGAGGAAAGCCGCGGCGACAACGAGTTTGGCTCGAGCACGGCGATCATGAAGCTGCCGAAAGGTCTCACGCGGTTCGAAGTGCTGTTCCGCATCCACGGCACATTTGACTCTCGTGATAGGCTCTCGCCCGAGGCCTCCGAGTTCGAAGAGAGCTACCGCATGGAAAACCGCGGCCGCTGGCTGCGGTTCTTCCGACTGTCGATCCTCGTGTTCCTCATCCTCAAACCCTTCATGACCCTGTACATGACCATCCGCCTCTCGTCGGCACGCTCTTTCAGCGAGAGCCATCTCATCTTCGTGCTCAACTTCTGCGTGATGTACCCGCTGGGGATCCTCTATCTTCTGTACACGTTCTCGCCTCGGTTCATGGAGTGGGAGCAGACCACGTCCGTGCTCATCATCCTGCTGATCGCGTTGACGCTGAGCACCGAGAGCATCGCCGCTAATTCATTGGGCCACGCGTACATGAGCGTCATCGCATTGTATCAGTGCTACTTCGCCAACGTCTCATTTCTACTGCGAGTGATCAGCGGCTTCATCATCCTGGCTATCTACCTGGTCACGAACCTGGTCATCGCGCCTGCTTTTGGCTGGAAGTCGGACACGGACCAGCTGCGCGTGGGCCGCAACGCGCTGTACATCTTCATCTTTTTCGGCGGCCAGGCGTGGGTCGTGTTCAACTCGGAGTTCAAGCAGCGCATCAACCACTACCGCGAGATCACGCTCAACTCGCAGAAGCAGAAGCTCGTGGAAGAAGAGGCGCGGATCACTAAGTTACTGCTCAATCTGTTACCGGAGACTATCGTCCACAAGCTCAAGGAAGACCCGGAGGCCACGATCGCCGACTTTTTCGACAACGTGACTGTGCTGTTCACTGATATGGTCAACTTCACGGCGTACTCGTCCAAGGTCTCGGCTATGGAGCTCGTGCAGTTCCTCAACGACATGTACACGCGCTTTGATACGATCGCCGAGAAGGAGAACCTGTACAAAGTGGAGATCATCGGCGACGCGTACTTCGTCGTGGGTGGCTGTCCCATCGTGAGCCACAACAACGCGCTGGCGGTCGTCACGGCCGCCACTGAGATGTTCGCGGTGCTACCGTACTTAAGACGGAACTGTGGTGTACCCGACCTGAATATCCGCATTGGGATCCACTCAGGACCAGTGCTGGCGGGTGTCGTGGGCAGTAAGGACCCTCGGTACCATCTCTTCGGAGAGACGGTTACGATCGCCCATAGTCTCGAAAGCAGCGGCGTACCCGGGCGTATCCACATCAGCGAGGCCACGTGGGCACGCATGAATAAGGATACACCGGCCCATGGGTTCAAGGTCGAGTACCACACGCTGCTGTCCATCCACGGGTACTCGAAGAAGATTCGGACGTACTTTGTACTATAATAAGATAATCAACTTCAACATGAAGGGGTACACCGGTCTTCTATTCAGATGGGTAGGGTAATAACAGGATTACACACAGAGTGATGGTCTGTACCCCGCCGCCGTTTCGGACAGGCGGACAGACCCACGAAGAAGCAAGATACGTAAATGGAGAAGCACCACTGAATAATAGATCACCATGACGCGGCTAGCCACGGGTATGCTCGTGCGTATCGTGGACTCAGACGACGTGGGTACGCTCATCCAGATCCGCGAGTCGACGCAGACCTGCGTCATCAAGCTCACGAGCGGCGCGCTGCGCAAGAACGTCCCTCTGGACGACGTCAAGGAGGCACGCGGCGGCGCGAATGACGGCGGCGCCAGCGTCAAGTCGCCCATCCGACTGGGCGGCGCGTCGGAGCTGTTGGCTCTTCCTCCGTCCATGGCGTCGCCTGGGAAACGCAGCGGAAAATTGGAGGCCGGTGACGCCGTGCGCGCGCGATACAAGAAAGGCGCCAAGTGGTTCGACGGGAAGATCTTGAAAGTACGCGCGGACGGCACGTACGACGTGCAGTATGACGACGGCGACGTGGAGATGAAGGTGGAAGTGCAGTACGTGGAGGCGGCGGAGAAGCCACCCAAGCTGCAGCTCTCGCCCGTGAAGTCGCCGACAGCCAAGAGCTCGGCGTCGCGTTTCGCAGTCGGCGATAAGGTCAAGGCGCGATACAAGAAGGGCGCGAAGCTGTTCAGTGGGAAGGTGACGAAGGCTCATGCAGACGGCTCGTACGATATTCGATATGACGACGGCGACGTGGAGACACACGTGGAAGCGAGCTACATACAGAGTGAAAGGGAAGACGAGTCGCCGCGCGAAGTGTCGTCTCCTAAGAAGAGCAGTGCCATGAAGAGCCGTGTGGAGTATGAAGTTGGCGATAAAGTGAAGGCGAGGTACAAGAAAGGCGCCAAGCTGTTCGCTGGCAAGGTCGTGAAGGCGCATGCCGATGGGTCGTACGACATTCGCTATGACGACGGCGATGTGGAGACGCGTGTGGATCCACAGTACATGGAAGGAGCCGCCAGTGAGGAGCCACCAGCGAGTTCGCCGAAGAAAAGCGTCTCCAAGACTCAGCAGCGGCGGATCGGCGACAAAGTGAGAGCACGGTACAAGAAAGGTGCCAAGTTCTTCAACGGCACAGTTACGAAGGTCCACGCGGACGGCTCGGTGGATATTCGGTACGAAGACGGCGACACGGAGAGCCGAGTGGAGCCAAAGTACATTGAAGCGGTGGAAAATGACGCTTCAGACGTGGACGATGAGCCCAAGAAGATGAAGATCTCCTCTAAAGGATGGCGTGTGGACGACGAAGTCATGGCCAAGTACAAGAAAGGCAAGAAGCTGTACGCAGGCACGATCAAGCGAGTGCGTACCGACGGCACGTATGACATTCGATACGAAGACGGAGACGTTGAGACGCGAGTGGACACGCAGTACATTGAGCCTCCGCCTGAGAGAGCAACGTCTCCACGCGCGTCCAGTCCGAAGAAGGCGTCGACGTCGTCGTCGTCGTCGTCGTTTGAAATGGGAGACAAGGTCAAGGCGAGGTATAAAGGCGGAGCGAGGCTGCTGCCGGGCAAGATCGTCAAAGCAAGAGTCGACGGCACGTTTGACGTCAAGTTTGAGGACGGAGACGTGGAGACGGGGGTCGAACCACGCCACATCGAGTCGGCTCAAGGACGTGAAACTGACAAGGAGGACTCGCTGGAAGTGGGCGATCGAGTCACTGCCCGCTACAAGAAAGGCGTCAAGTATTTCCCATGCAAAGTCGTCAAAACCCACAGTGATGGTACGTACGATATCAAGTACGACGATGGCGATACGGAGACTGGAGTTGCAGCGGTGATGATCCAGCGCCAAGAGAAGCCCACAACAAAGACCACGAAGAGTGAAGCGACTGAGCTGCAGGTCGGCGAACCAATTAAGGCTCGGTACAAGAAGGGCGCCAAGTACTTCACGGGCAAGATCAAGCGCGTGCGAGCGGACGGGACGTACGACGTGGAGTATGATGACGGTGACGTGGAACTCAGTGTAAGGGCGGACTACATTGAAGCTGAGGAGAAGTCCAAGTCTCCTAAGAAGAAGGCAACTCCACTGGAAGTCGGAGATGCAGTCAAGGCACGATACAAGAAAGGCGCCAAGCTGTTTCGAGGCGTAGTCAAGCGGGTTCGAACTGACGGCACGTATGATATTAAGTACGAAGACGGCGACGTGGAAACGTCTGTGGAGATCGAGTATATTGAGCGTGACGGCGGCAGCAAGGACGAGGACGTGAAGAAGAACAGTGCCAGTGGATTCGACGTTGGCGACAAGGTCAAGGCTCGGTACAAGAACTCTCAGAAGTGGTACGACGGACGCATCAGTCGCGTAAGAGGCGACGGGACGTACGACATTGAGTACGACGACGGAGAGCAGGAGCTACGCGTCGACGCGTCCAAGATCAAAGCGATTGGTACGAAAGCCAAGGCGGTATCTCCGACCGAGAAAGCGAAAGAACTCCGCGTTGGTGACGCTGTGAAAGCCAGATACAAGGGCGGGAAGAAGCTTTTTGCGGCAGAGGTGACTCGAGTGCGGACGGATGGGACGTTCGATCTGAAGTACGAAGACGGAGACACGGAGACACGAGTCGAGAGGGATATGATCGAGACTGTGGCCGCTGCTTCCAATGAAGATGATCGAAAGAGAGGGAAGAATACGGAGCTGGGGGTCGGAGATTCGGTCATGGCACAGTACAAAGGCGGCAAGAAGATGTACAAAGGCACGATCACGCGAGTTCGAGTGACTGGAAGTTACGATATCGAGTACGAAGACGGCGACCGAGAGCAGCGTGTGGCTCCGGACAAGGTCCAGCCAGTCGAAGACGAGCGGAAGAAACCAGGCAAGGACTCAGGAAAGGACGTAGTCGACGAACTGTCGGTTGGAGACGTCGTGCAGGCGTACTACAAGTGTGGGAAGAAGCTGTACGATGGGAAGATCCTCAGATGCCATTCCGACGACACGTTTGACGTCCAATACGACGATGGCGATGTGGAGAAGCGGGTCGAATGGCAGCTGATCGTGGTTCCAGAGCGGAAGAAGGAGAAGGTCAAGACCAAGAAGCTCAAGATCGGAGACGCAGTCAACGCCAAGCATCGTAAGAGCGGAACGAAGCGCGTTCGAGGCCAGATCTCCAGAGAGCGAAGCGACGGCACGTTCGACATTGAGTTTGATGATGGCGAGACCGCGACGCGTGTGGAGTTGGAGCTCATTGAAGTGTTGTCGGACGTTGAGAGCCAGTCAGACAATGGGAAGCGCAAGCCACGAGAGGCGTTTGAAGTGGGAGACGCTGTCAAGGCACGCTACAAGAAAGGCGCCAAGCTGTTCCCAGGCAAAATCACGAGGATACGCGCGGACGGAACGTACGACGTCAAGTATGAAGACGGAGACGTCGAGACGTCAGTGGACGCAGAGTATATAGAAAGCGTGGGCACCAAGACGAAGGGAAAAGAAGAAGAAGACTCGGGGTTCGAAGTCGGTGATGCGGTGAGCGCGCGATACAAGGGCGGTCTTAAGTGGTACGATGGTACAGTGAAGCGCGTGCGTGCGGATGGCACGATCGACATCCGCTACGAAGACGGCGACGTGGAAGAGCGTGTGAAGGGGGAGAACGTGCGACGCAATGCGAACAAACACGACGAGAGGGAAAGTCCCAAGCGAATAGCGAACGCCAAGTGGAAGAAGGGCGACGAGGTGGAAGCCGACTACAAGGAGAAAGGACGGTATCGGCACGCGGTTGTTGCGCGCGTCCACGACGATGGCTCGGTGGACGTGGAGTACGATAATGGGGATGTGGAGAAGCGAGTGGCAGGCAAGCATGTGCGTGGGCTGGGTGGAGATGACAAGGAGAAGGAAAAGTCGTCGAGTTCCAGGAAAGAAAAGCACCAGTCGTCCGACTCGGAGAGTGATAACCGCAAGAAGAAGCCGCGCAAGAAGGCGTCAGTGGCATCATCCGACTCGGAAGAAGACCGAAAGTCCAAGAAGGGGAAGAAACCAAAGATCACGAAGGGGGCGAGGGTGACGAAGCGGAAGGCAGTCGACGCCAAGTCGCGACGCATCGGACGCGTGAAGAAGCTGCACGGCGACGGCTCGTGCGACGTCGAGTACGCTAGTGGAGAGACGGCGAAACGAATCGCGTCGGACGCGCTGCTGCTGTGTTCGGACGAGGACGAATCAGAGGAAGAAAAACCCAAAGCAGCCAAGCGCCGTGGGCTTTTCAGCCGTGATCAGGTTGTGATGTCGTGCTGGCGGCGGCCGACACGCATGGCCAAGCCAGCGATCTCGGACCGCTGGAACGACGCGGTCATTCTCGCGAGAAACGACGATGGCTCGTACTCGGTACGTCTCGTGGTGACTGCTGATACCAACGATGCCTTCTAACCCCAGGTATATTGACTGTGTGCTGTAGATTCGCTATCGCAACGGAGAGATGGAAGAAGATGTTCCAGAGGAAGCGATCAAAGCACGTGACGAGTCCCCGAAGGCGCCCAGTAAGGCAGGCGCATCACGTCCGCAAGAACCACGTGAGCTCTCGGAAGTCGACGTGGTGTTTCTGCTCGAGCAGCTCGCTATGACGGTGAGCACTTCAGTCTTCTAGGGTGTACTGATGATGTATAGAACTGAAGTTTGGCCTGGCATTCTGTAGCTGCACGAGGAAGGTCAGCTCAAGACCAAGCCGCGACTTCGGTTCTCCGGTGTAACCCAAGACAGCGACAGCGGCAGTAGCAGTGAGAGTGGCGGCAACAGCAACAGCTCATCAGACGAAGGCAAGCGGTCGGAGGATTCGACCACAAAACGAACGAAATCGTCCAAGAGGAAGAGACCGCGAGGAGCCGTGGAAAAGGTAGGACTTGTTTTGACCTTGCGTGTTCGGCACTTGGTCTTACTACTTGATTATTGTAGGCACTACAGGGCTTGTTCGATGCGAAGCTGCTCAAAAAGTACCAAACCATGTTCGACCAGCACGACACTGAGGAGTCTGGGCGTATTTACAAGTCAAAGATCTTCCATATCGTCGAAAATTTGTGCTCGCCAGAAGCCCCCGAGGCGGCAAAGGACAACACAGTCCGCAGGCTGCTCACCGAGTGGTTCAGCGCCCAAGATTCGCTTCGAACGCACTCCAAATTTGACTTTCCGACGCTGATGATGGCGTTTGCGGTCGCGAAATACCACTTGAGCAAGACCAAAATCCACCAAAACATGGCCAACGCACTAGAAGCTCGCTTCGCGTCGCACCACGAAAGCAAGAAGCAGTTGGAGCTGTGGCAGCAGAAGCTCGGGTTCCGAATGTTCGAGACGCTGCAGCGGTTCTTCCACGACAGCGCTTTGCCGCGGATGTATCCAGCTCAAGTGCGAGTCAGTGAGATCGCTTCCATCTTCGATCAAGTTACACGCAGTGCAGTTCCCAACAAGCCGCTGGAAGTCTACTTGAAGCAGATGCAGCTAATGCCTCACCACACGCTGCATCTTCCAGAGTTCATGTGCTGCTACTACCAGCTCTACGGCTCTCAAGACGCAAGCCGCGCGCCCGTGTGGGCTGAGCAGCTGGAGCTTCGACCAATTGCATTCGTGGCTTCGTGTCTCTTCTCCAACGGCGATGCATGCTGTGAACGCCACGGCGATCTAGTGAGAAGACTGAGCATCGGACGGACGCCGACGCAAGTGGATATGGTGATGCGGTTCCGTGAAGTGTTCGAGTCGCTTCAAAGCGTCGACGGCAGTGACGCCAGCGACACGACGATCTCCACGTCACAGCTCGAGGCGTTCGCGTCGAAAGTTGTTGGTGATCCGTCGGTTCTGGAGCAGTCCGTACTCGCGCTGCGTAAACGCACGGCCGCCGTCTCGCTTGTGGAGCTGTTTGCGACGTGTGGCTTTGTGATTGACGAGCTCACGTCTGCTCCCACGGTCGTCAACGCCATTGAGAAGATGCGGCTACGCACGGAGGCAGCGGAAGTGCGTCGCATCATCGGACTCGTGCGGAATATGTGTCTCAAAGTGCTGCGCTTCCCCAACAACCCAGACTACTGGCGAGTTCGCTCGGACAGCACGGCGTTCCACCAGAAATTGGGACGTTTCGACGGAGCAACGAGTCTGTTGGAGAGCGTGGGCTTCGTGGAGTACGGCAAAACCCACTTCGAACTGCGTGGAGCACGAGCACCAGACGGCAAGAGAGTGAGCTGCCTGCCGAAGGCTACGCTTGATACGCTGAGAGACAAATGCGCTGAGTTGGATAGTGAGCTCTCGGTCATGGACGGCGTGGAGAGCGTTGTTTCTATCCTCCAGCGAATCGCAAAGGAACGCGAGCACGACACGCCGCTGTCGCTAGAAGAGTGCGAAGACATCCTGCGGAATCTCGCTACGTACATTGAGAATGTGCTCAAGAACCCGAAAGACTCGAGATGCTGGCGTATCAGGGAATCGAACAAGACGTTCCAACGCCAAGTGGGGTATCTGCCTTTCCACGCAGATCTCTTGGCATCGATTGGCTACGAGTTTACGTCGTCATCGCAAGGAAACGTCTACACGCTTCGAGGCACTGGCTTAGGAGGGAAGACCAATGGCCAGAGTGGTGACAAGACGGACGTGTCGGCTAGTCTGGCGAACTTTGCGTTCTCTAGTCTGTCAGCTCAGATGGAGTGGTTCCTGTGGCGTCGCAAGCAGGAGATCGAGAGTCTTCTTCAGGACGACATGGAGTATCTCGTTCAGATGCTGGGCCCGTCTACGTCGTCGGCGGCTCACAACAAGAGCCGAGGAGGCTTCAGCATTTCAATGACTCGGCTGAAAGACAGCGGAACGACTAGCAAGATGTATCCGTACGGACGAAACGCCGTCGAGATCTTTAACAAGACAACGGCTCAGAAGACGCAGCTGGAGATGATGAAGACGCAGTTCGAGTCACTGGACACCACGAAACGCGGCTTCTTGAAGGCGGAGGATCTGAACCGCACGCCCTCACAACCGAAATGGGCGTCGTTCGAGTGCTTCGACTTGGATAGAGACGACCGCGTGGACTTTGCCGACTTCGTTGGTGCGCTGGGTCCTGCACTAGACCACCCCTTCGATCCGCTTGACATGGGTGAGTTCGTTCCGTTCAAACGATTGTCACTGAGTGAGCAGGTCTCGACGCTTGTTGGTCGCTTGCGGATGACGGCTACGATTCCAGAAACGACTGCGATCCTGGACGCTGTCGTCAGCAGCCTCTCGCGAATCGTCGGGCAGCCAGACGTGTCAGATCTGCGCCAGATCTCGTCCAAGTCCCCGCTGGCGACGTTTTGTGTGCGCTTCCCTGCTGTGAAAGAGCTGCTCCAGCTCGCTGGCTACCGCCCGCCATCGTCACAAGTCGCCCCCGCTTCGCCGTCACACTCGAAAGACTCGAAGATGGAGGCCGCGTTCATTCTCCAGCCTCCGCAAAATGTTCGGTTCCAGACGACAGCCAAGCCACCGACTGATTCAGCTCATGCTGCGCCACTGGATCCGCAGACGCTCTCTCGTCTTCAACTCATGGCTGCGATGCTCGGCGGCCACGCGCGACTGCTGCTCTTCTCGGCGATCAGCGACGTTGCGTCAGTTGCACGAGCCATTGGTGAGATGCGGCCGATCGCCGACTGGATCAAACTAGTTGAGCTGGTGGTGATGTGTCTCGAGAATATTCTCAAGCATCCTGAAGACGAGTCGCGGTATCGCCAGCTCAATACGTCGACGCAGACTTTCACGAGTGTAGTCGCCAAGGTCGTCGGCGGCGTGCAGCTCTTTCCTGCGATGGGTTTCCGTGAGACGGATCGAGGAACGCTGGTGCTGCCTGATGAAGTCAAACGATCAGAAGTCGTAGCCAGGAAGCTGGAGCTGACGGTCGGCTGTCAGGTGCTGAGGATCGCTGACAAGCTATCACAGCAGGGGACTGACGACGCAGAGTTTCCATCAGCTGCATCACCACGACGAGCTGAAGGCGGTGAGAACAGTGCCGTTGATTACTACAAGCGCAAGGCGATCGCTGCTGAATTGGCTCGTGAAGAGGCGCTGCGCAAGAGCGCGCACTTGGAGAAACAACTGGAGATCGTGGCGAAGAACCATCCACGACGATCCATCGGCACGGCGCTAACCACGCCAACGCCACGAACTCGACCTGCTTCTGCCAGTGTAAGTGCAAATCAAGTAACCAAGAAAAAGGCAGCTACACGTCCAGGATCCCCAAGCCTTCGAGCTGCTCAAGCATTCATGGGGCGTATCGATGTCGGATACTCGATCGAAGACGAGATTTTGGCCGAGTTTTCGCCTCGTAAACGAGATTCTGACCAGAATATTGCGACCATGCTGCACTCGACCAACAAGCAGAAGCCTGGACGCGGTGGCCGTGGAGGTGGCCGTGGAGGTCCGAGCCAGTCGCTTCGAGGCAGTTCGTTCAAGCAGCCGCCGAAAGCCACACAGCGGCGCGTTCCGAACCCAGCTCCATCCTCAACCGTACAGTAATGAGCCTGCGGCGTGCTGTGGCCGAGTGCGGTGACGAGACTGACTGTCTTCTCTGATTTATTGTACGTAGACTCTAGGGACGCTTCAAGAGGCGACGCTGGCGATCGACTCGGACACTGGGAGCTCTTTCATTGTGCTGCGCTCGTCGCATTCGTCGCTCCAGAAAGGCGCATTGCTTCGTGTCGGCACAGAAAACCGAGACCTGACCGAGGAGCGGCTCATCGGAGACGTGGACCACGCCACGTACCCCAACCTGACCAAGGTTACGCTCCACATCCCTCTCCAGTTCCCGCACTACACGCGTGATCTCGTGTTCGTTCTCCCGCCAAAAGCTGTTAGCAGAGTCGATGATGTGACGCACGCAGCAGAGATCTCGGTGAGTGGTCTCTTCCTTTGTGCTCCTGAATGATTGATGATTCACTGATGCATTCTTAGGAGTATCTCCAGCACGAGGTGCTCGATAGGATTGTACAACGGGCGGTGGAGATCGCTTCGACTAGTCTCGGTATTTCGCCTGTGAAATCGTCAACCTTAAAGACCTCTCGCGGTGATTTCACATCGAAAAACGTCCGAAGCTTGGCATTAGTGGGGCAAATTGATCTTCCGCGCGACACTTTTGTCTCCGTCACGGGCGTCGGCAGCCAAAACCTCATCATAACCACCAAAACAGCCACACAATCAAGTGCTTCAGTGACTGTGGTTCACGACGTCGCCACGCTCAAGAAGCTTCGCGCGATCTGGGAAGGACTCGTGATGCAGTTCGGCGGCAGCAAGGGCGACAGCGTGTCGTTTCGGTGTGTCCTCGACGTCGTTCGCAAGATTCCGTGGCTGGCGATGCATCAGCCACGAGCCTCAGAGGTCAAAGACACTCGGAAGTCGGTGACGTGGGAGGCATTTGTCGAATGGTTGTGCTTCCCTGTGGACGATGACCGCCCTGTGAGTGGCGACGAGGATGAAGATTCCCCCGAGCAGCTTCTGGCAATCTCGCTGCTTCGCCAACACTTCCACGCATTGATTTCCGACCGCGTCGACGACAATGGCGTGTTCGCATTGGTACCAGCAGACGAGTTGGTGAAACGCGCGTCCACGAGTCTGCTCACACTCACTCACTCACCAACGGAGGCGAGAGATCTCACGACCGTGCTGTCGCTGCTCACGCGACTCACAACCTCCGTCTCATCACCCAGTAACAACGCATGGATCTCCTGGCCAGAAATCGTGTACCGTGTTCGAAGGGCTCAGAGCTTGCAGTTGCCAGAGTTGCTTCCAGTCACAACGACGATGAGTTTTCAGACTCATGATGGCCAAAAGCCTCGACTCGTGGTCGCTGTTGTGAGTGCTCGCCGTCGCGACTTGGTCTTCGTGCTGTTTGCGGATGGATACATGGAGACGTGGCGGAGTGACGCAAAGGGCTCCAGTGAGCTTGTCGCTCGCACGTTCGTCATGCTCTCCGCCAGCTCATCCATCAGAAGCAGCAGCTCCTTGGTTGAGGACATCTTCAGCTTCATCGCACAGGCCAAACGAGACCGTGAGTGGCTCGAACGCCAGCGCCAGCGAGCTCAGTCGGCATTGGACGGGTTCGTGCGTTCCACGAGCCCATCACGCACACTGCTCGCACTGACAGCCCAAGAGTCGTGTGTGGTTGTGAATGCCACGATGCTCATGGATCGCGATCACCCGAGTGTTAGTGGAGGTCTCATCACGTTCACTATCGACGCGACATCGTCGACGGTTCTTCTGCGACCGCTGCTTCGACTACTCATGAAGAAGTCGTCTCTCACAATCAAAATGCAGGGAGTCAAGTCGGACAAGGGATCCGAGCGCGTTGTCTCCTCTGGCGGCGTCATCGAAGAGTTCGCGTTGAGCCCAAGCGGCACTCGAATCGCCTTCAAGGTCACTGGTAAATCGAGCGTTGGGCTGCTGTGGGTATCAGACGCGTCGACAGGCGAAGTGGTCACATGCGTGGATGAGTTTGCATGGATTCAGGACAGCACAGTGCTGTTCAAGTGGAGTGACGATAGCTTCTCTCCAACGCTTTGTGTTGCGGCCTCGAAATCTTCGTTTGCCAGCATCTACCGATTCCAGCGAGGCGACCAGCGGCAACGAGTAGCCTGTGCGCTGAGCACTGGCTTGCCGACTCGCACTACACCGACCCCTTTCGTGACAGCAGTCGAAGCCACGCAAAGCCTAGTCGTTCTTGCGTTTGCCGACGGATCCGTTGGCGTTTGGAGCATTGATACGACGATGCAGCAGGAGCGGATCCTACCGTCGATAGTGCAGCAGACGCGTTCGTCAGTCCGAGACATCGTCTCCCTCGCCAGTAGCTACGCTGCCGACTATCGTGAGGACGACGTTGATCGACTGAGTGCAATCAAAGTCGACGCGGACGAAAAAGACCGACTCAACGGATGGGAAGATAAACTGTCAGAACACTGCGTGCGACTTGCGCTGTACCTTCTCGCTGATGGCGACGTTGTGAGTGTCGCTGTGCCAGGACGCTACTCGCTGGGTCTCGTGACGCTGGATGTGATGGCTCACGTGCATGAAGACGAGTCTCTGACGACGTCGCGTGACTTCGAACGCGTGCTGCTGCAGCCAGAAGCAGTGGTTCGCGTGCTGCTCGTCACCTGTGAGTACCTTCACGACGGCGTCTTCGCGCAGAAGAGCATGCAAGAACTGCTAGACGACATTCGAAGCAAGCGGCTTCTGCAGATGACCCAGTCTCAGATGCAGACCTTTATCCAGGCCTACCAAGACAGCGTTCTGCTGCAGATGCGCTGCTACTATCGTGCTGGCGACTCTGCTGAGTTCTCGCTCTCAATGCCGCTGACCAAATCGACCCCAGCAGACTCACTATCGCTGGTCTTTGGACTCATGACTGACTTGAGAGCCAAGAAAAAGGAACCGAAAAGCGTGCTGCAGCTGTGGAGCTTCGCGTCGCCGCCTACCACTGCCATGGTTTCAACTATCGACGAGGCATCACTTTGCCAACGTGCTGCGTGGGAACTCGAGGCATTCCGGATTCGACGACAGCGCGTCCTTCTTGGTATGTTACAGCGACAAGAGCGAGTAGCGGAGCAGCGGAGGGGGATCATGGACGGTGTGAAACGTAGTCTCGTTGGTTTATTTGACCGAGAACGGAGTCGCGAGGTGGAGGAGCGAGTCGCAGAGGCTGTGCTGTCCGGAATCCAGCAGCTGTGTAGACTCGAAGCGTTCGCAGTGAGAGATAATGATCCAGTGGAACGCTTTGTCCGCGGTTTGTTTACCGACAGTATACCTACGGGACCCAGTGCTGCGTTGGTTGAGATCTTTCGTGATGCAGAGCGTGAAGCCGTCGTCTTCCGTCCGTGGCTGCAGCGTCTGCGAGTAGCACTTGTCAGCGAGTCATTCGACGCATCCGATGTGGATATGGCCATTCAACTGATTCGACGCTGGCGAAGCGAGCTCCTGAGCTTCGCGAGCCTCTGTGATGTGGTGAGGGAGGTTGGCGCACTGGATCACTCTTCCTCGAGCTTTCCAGATCAGCGACTTGACAGCGGAACGATCCAGCAGCAGTTTTGTGCGTTTGTTCTCTCGAAGCGGACAGTCGTCAGCCAGAAGCTCAGCGGCGTGAACGCCGACAGCGAGTACAACCAGCTACTGACGTTCATCCATCCGCGGTTGGCTGTGGAGTTTCTCATGCGGTCGTGTGACGTCGGCGACCGAGTGGAAAAGTGCATCGACGTGCTGGTGGACCAAACTTCAGGCAACAAGAGTTCGAACGTATCAGCGAAGGAAGGAACGCAGTCAGCGCAACAGATCTACGCGCAGCTGATCGTCCGTCAGCGGCTGACGCAGCGTCTTAGCGCGATTGAGCAGCGGTATCTCGCATGTCAGCAGAGCTCCGAGCCTTCGTTTGCTAGTCACGTAAGTGCTGCCACCCTACAGTGCCTACGACGTGAGCTGAAGACCAGTCTTCCAAGCGCGGCCCCTCTCATCTCAGCAGTCACACTGGCGCTGCCTATCGAGCAGCGTCGCTTCCAGAACAGAGTGGTCATGGAAGGGGACGGGGTGCTCATCAACGCTGACGGCGGTCAGCAGCACCAGTCTAATGGACGAGTATCAGTGAGCATCTTCGTGTTTCCTGGGCGAGACGTGCGCTTGTTCCAGCGCGAGTGTGCGTTGTATCGGCGGCTGCAGCAGTGGAAAACACGTGATCTGTTTCTTCCCGTGATGCCATCGGTCTCCGATCTCCCCATCTTACGCTCAGAGTATTTGCCTTGTGACGAAACGGCTCAAACTCTGGTGGCTGAGTCACTAGACGGATGGCGCACACTCTCGCAGTGCGTCCTGGCTCTACGACGTGCTGGCGTCACGCACTCTCTTGGCTATTGGCAGCATTTGCTGCTGTTCTGGTGCCGTCAGGTCCTTTTGGGACTCGTTGTGCTTGAAGAAGACAAGCTCTCGCTGGCGTCGCTGCATCCAGATTCGCTGATCGTCTCTTCAGATGGCAAGCAAGTGCGATTCGCAGCACTGGACATATCGAACGAAGCCAGCGGGACGACCACAGACAACGTCGCAGCGTTTGGTGCGTTTGTGGTTCTGCTGTGCGAGCTGTTTACTGGCGATTCAAAGACTAGCACACAAGTGAGACCAAGCAACGACTTTGTCAAGCTCAAGACGATGCAGCAGCTCCTATGGACGGTGTGGTGTGTCGAGACGGACGACGATCAGCCACTGCCCGTAGCGTCAGCGGTCGACTTCACTCAGCGTCACGGAGCGTCGACGAATTCCAATCTGTCGAGGGTCGTTGGAGCCGCGCTGCTCGCTTTGCAGCCACGCGCGGTCCGCAGTCGCCCAGCCTCAGCGAGTGAACTGTGGGCTTTTGCATTCTCGGATGTGGACGAAGAAGCTCCAGAACCACAGGCAATCGAGCTCGCATTGGTGACAGACTTCCAGTCACAACTGGAGGAGTTGGTGGCGCATCCGATACGTCATCCGACCTGTGGAGACCTGAACGTGCTGACAGCGACGACGCTGCTTCAGTCGACAGCTCACCACATCGACACGTTGGTCCTCCGACTGCTTCGTTTATCAGAGACTTCCGACTGGCAGTTCAGTCTCCGCAGCGTGTTTCTTCGCAACATCTCACAGGAACTCGTCCTTCACCAGACGGCATCAACTGCTGTACTTCTCTTCGAGAAATGCATGCGTGTTGACCAGCGAGACGCCGCCCACAGCGTGATTCAAGCCGCTTTGGATCTACTTCATTCGATCCTCAGCCACATTGAAGCCTATCTTCCCTTGGCTTCGTTGCTCAGCGACGGCGGCCTCCAGTCACTGGTGAGAGATGCCATTCATTCGATGGTTGTTATCTGCAACGCGTCTCCATTATCTTCAAATGGAATCCCCGTCCGTGTGAGTCCGGCAATCGAAGCGGCGTTGTGGCGGCTGAGCGAGCCGAGTCTCCGCGACCTGATACCAATGGATACGGCGAGTATCAAATACCCAGTCGTCCACCGCTTCCTGCACGCGACCAAGACCTCACTAGCTGATGTGTTTGCTATTGAAGTCGACAAGAAGGCTGCAGCGCAGCCACTGCTCATGGCCTGGTGGCGACCCAGTGTAGCCACCCACACTGGCACGGCCTCGCCTCCGCTCCACCATCCATGCAGTGTCATTAACAGCATTGGCGACTCGCCAGATACGTCCATGGCGTTCCTATCACTCGTGTTCCAGACACTGGAGCTGCGTTTCAACACGTCCAACGCCGCTTCCGCTGCTGCCGTCAAGTTCCGACTCGCGGCGTTGCAGTCGTGTCTTTCGCGTGAGCTTCTCGACCGCAAGACGATGGCGCCGCTGGTTTTGGCTCGAGATCTGCCGGCACGAGTGTGGCTCCATCTTGATATGGTGACGATGCTGTACGACGCGCTGCGAGACTCCGACGACCGCATCGTTTACGGCACCTTCTCCATCATCGAGGCGTACACTCGCGTGTTGCGGTTCAGCTCACCACACACAAAACCTGGAGAGGTCACGGAACGCCACTACTTCCACTGGACGTCACCCGCGTACCAGTTAGCCGTCGCACTCGCTGGTCACCACGCGATCCAAGGCGAAGTCTCCAGTATCCTCTCACGAGTCGTACGCGCGCTCAATGTCATGGGCGAAGCCGGCGTGAACGCGGCGATCAGCACTCGCTACGGGTCCAACGCCACGCGAGCGGCCAATCCAGTCGCGCTGCTGAGCGTGGCACTGGCGTTTCTAGTCAACTGTCTGCACGGAGGCGACGCGTGCACACATCATTGGGTGTCGTCGGGACTCAGTACGGTGGTGTTGGCACACGCCAAGGCCAGCACGCTGCCGTTCGTGAGGGTCTGTGACTCGAACTGGATGAGCAATGGCTCTACGCTGTCCACGAGGTCTTCGTCTGCAACTGGCCAGTGGAGTGTGTTCACAACTCCGTCTAATGGCGTTCAGAAGACGTCGCCGTTTGAGCTATTGCTTCGAGACTTTGTGAGAGAGACTGCCGTCAGGAACACGGTTCTCGTGAACCACTGGCGCTTGAGCTCCTCGTACTTCCGGCAGCTTCTGGACGATCGAGAAGCTACAGCAAGTTCGAGTATCCATTTACTAGCCAGTAATGACTTTGGGAAGCTCAGCCACGTGTGGGACTGCGTGCGAGACATCGAAGAGTGCGACGGCACGCTGGAAGAACAGCGCAGTGCGTTGGAGTACGCTGTGAGCACCATCCGACTGTGGCTGTCGACGTGTTCGTCCTCCCCTGCAACGCCTCTGACGCTAGAAAAGATCTGCGGAGTCGCGTGGTCGTGGCTGGATGGAAGCTGGCAAGCGCTGCTTCACGCTGACGCCACTGACGAGAACATTTCCAAGCACGCGGCTATAGTGGCGACGGTGCTTCAGCTAGTCGACATGATCGCGCACAATGAAAGTATCTCCGCAGCGGATCTCCACCGACTAGTGAGGCCAGCGGCGCGAGAACATGACGACCACGATGCCTCGGACTCTGTGTTTGCGATTCTCTGGAGCTGTCTGTGGTCCATGATCAAGTCGTCTTCGTCTTCCCAACTGAGTGAGAAGTCGCGGTCCGTGTTCTGCTCCTCGCTGGAGCTTGTGCTTGGGCTCATCGACTCTAGTAAAGCGACTAATGTGGCGGAGGTGCATCGCGCGGGCGTGCTTTTGCAGCAGTTTGTTAGTCTGAAGCCGCTTCTTCGGCTCTTGAGGACGGACTCGTTGCGGCTCGCGCAGTGCTGCAGCAGACAGAAGGAGACGGGTTTCCAGTACGCGATCCAGTGCAAAAGGAGACTGTGGGCGTCGCTGCTCCACCGTGGGGACCGTGAAGTTGCGCGCGTGATACTGGATGAAGGCATTGTGGAATTCTGGCTCGATCAGCTTCTCGACCAGGACGTCCTACTGGAGCAGGAAGAAGATGACGCAGATGCAAACGACGACGCCGTCGCTGCGGTCAACGGACGACTCGAAGCCGTTGGCTTCTTGGAGATGCTGCTGCATGCCCAATCCATGCTGGGAAGGCGCCACTCGCTGATGGTTCAGCTGCTGACGACGGAGTTAATCAAGTGCGTGCTCCACTTCCGCACGATCCCGACGGAGAAGCAGCGCGTGCTGACGTACACGCAGTTCTGTCGGACTCACCAGTCGCGCCGGTCGTCGCTGCCATCTCTCGCTGCTCGGATGGTCGCGACAGCCAAGCGTTCAGTTCAGCTGATCTGCTGCTTGGTTGTGGACTCGACCACCCACCAAATCGATGACGCTGTGATGGCTACGCTGAGTGCCGCTGGTATCCCAGACCGCATAGTGCGCTGGCACCAACAGACACAGCCATCGGCTGAAGAAGTATCCGCTGACAAGAGCATCAGCGAGTTCTGGGATCTGTGGCCGGAAGAATCAGCCAGTCAGCACAGTTTGGAGAGACGAAGGGCTTCGATGAGAGAAGTGCGAGTGGCGGTTCCTCAGTCCAAGCTGCTGAGCAGGCAGCAGAGGCAGGCAGCGTCGCCGATTACCCTGAAGAGCTCCAAAACAGACCCTTCTTCAGTCTCAACAGCCAACCGAGTGCAGTTCGATGAGTCCAAGCTCAAGGCGGCTGTGGATAGTCAAGATATGTTCAAAACACAACGAGAGCGCCTGAAGTCTGCACTGAAGGAGGCAATTCCACAGCGCTCAGAAGGAATAGCTCCGTCCTTTGCAGTTGCTGACCGAAAACCTTCGTCGCTAGGATCCAAAGAAGGCGCGCCAGCGTCAGCTTCAGTGTCAGAGCTCGTCGTTCAGATGACGTTGAGTCCTAAGAAGCGAGTTGAACAGCCAGCACACAAGACGAACGAGCTGCGTGAGAGCGTGGTGCAGACACTGATGAGCATCGACATGGAGTCGGCTCGTGCGCTGCAACAGCAACAACTGAGAGCAGATCGACGAAGAAGATCACGAGCAAAGCACGCAGAGGAGTCGAAACCACAGCCAGCGGATCACCATGAGAGCGGAGACTCACTTGGATCTGACGCGTACTCTCCATTCAGCGACAGCGGTAGTGATGCTTCTGCTAGCACGAGGAAGAAGATGAAGAATCGCCAAGACGATGCGAAGACAAAGCGGATGAAGATGAGAAAGCAAGCGAAGGAGGAGAAGCCAAGAAGCGATGCTGCGAGTGAAAGGTCCGCTGGAAGCAGCGACAGTGGCAGTAGAAGTGACAGTCGCCACGGAAGAAGACGACGTGACAGCACCAGCAGCAGCAGTAGTCGCTCTGCGTCGTCGGCACCTCGACGGAAATCAAAGCCCAAGTCCAAGCCCAGGGTCAAGAAGAAGACTGAGAAGAGTGACCACGTCCCGGTGGTGGTCATCAAGCAGCAGCCCACTCAGTCAACCAACCCAAACGAAGCGGCACTGCGCCAGATCTTTGCAAAGTACGACGTGGACGGCGACGGCGCCATCGGCTTCGTGGATCTGCGACGTGTGCTGGGACCCAACAAGCTCTCGAACGTGGAGCTGCAGCGGTGGATCGCTGAAAAGGACAGACGCGGCGTGGGTGCCGTGGACTTCGACGACTTCGTGTTTGCGTTTGCCAAGACACCAGCGACCCACAATCAGTCGTCAGCTCAGCAGCAGAAGCCGCAACTTCAACAAACTCCACGGTCTCCGCTGTTGGTTGGACGCCGTGACGACCGGCGTGTGGTGATTGGTACCCAGCTCACAAGTCACAAGAGCCACGGTGGACGTGGCCACAGACTGGGAGGAGGAGGGGGAAGCAGAAATGGAGCAGGAGGAGGAGAGTGGGAATCACGCGGAAAATGTTGAACTGGACATTGACATTTGTACAGTAAGTACCCTGCGTGTAATGGCTGAAGTTGAAGACACTTGCAAGATCATTGATTCCTCCGGTGTTGGAGCTGGTGAAGACTGGCGTTTTTAATAGCGAGAGGGCCGACTCCTGCTGTCGCTTCGGCCCCACAGACAATGTATCATGTTGGCGAATTGTTCAAGTGAGCTCATCACGCAGGTAATTGTTGTGGCCGACGGCGTGGTCGCAGTGGTCGACGCCGTGATCTTTGGCTCCCAAAGAACTCGCCTTCTCGAGCGCAGAGGACCAGTAGATCCGAAGAAAGACGCCGCCTACGTCCTGTACATGGTCGTCTCGCCGCTCGTGGAGTACAGTAGAGGGCTGACCCCAAGACCGATTCAGCGTACGCATCGAAGGCTGCAGTACGTGCTGGGTGGTCTCGACGCACTGGAGACGCTGGAGAAGAGCGGCGCAGCAGCACAAGCAGAGGCAGTAATGACTGCCGTATCACCTGAAGAGGAATATAGAACTGGGTTACTTGCATCAACCCGTTGGGTTACAGGTGGCTAGCACTTCGAAGAATATCAGCATTAGAAACTTCAACTTCAACTTCCACGACGGTATCCGCTAAGCTCAGCGGTCTCTGCTATTGACCAGACACCGTGACGACCAGCGCGTGGTGCTTCGCGACTCGATGCACTACCCACAGAGGACGTGACTTCAAACTGGGAGGAAGGAGGAACCCCAGAGGAGCGGAGGGGAGGAGGAGGGTACGAATCAGGCACTGGATGTTGAAGTGGATTGGCCACGAGTGTACCCAAGTGTACCCAGCCGTCTAAAAGTCTTTGGGTGGGGTTGTTTGTCCGCTGGTCGAAGGTCTAAAGTTGTGGGGTCGTGGATGAGCTGAGTCATTGGGATTTAGTCCCTTGGCCTTCAGTCCAAAAAATGAAAATTTGGGAGGCTGTATGGAGAGACCAAAAAAATGCCACGGAGCTCTTGGCGTCAAAAGGTCTAACCACCCGACCATATCAGACTAACCATACAGTAGGCGTCTAAGTCTTAGACTTTGGACCCACACACTACAGTAGCGCTGGGTAGCGCTGAGCCGACGCTTTCCTTTGGTGAGCGAGCAGATCGTACGGTAGCCGCTCACTCCGACAGGCGCGGGTGGAGGCGAAGGTCGCGAGTGGATGGATCCTTGCCGTATCCTGGCGACGGTCCGACATGTCTTGCGGATCCGTTGAGGATAGACAGGGTGCTCTATTAAGGTCATTACTTACTGCCACAAGTCGTTCTATCCGCTGACTCGCCCTAACCGCTAACAAAGCAAGTTCAACCCTATTGCCTTTCCAATTGTGAAAAGCTTGGGCCACTTGAGCCAAAGGTGCGATAAAATCCAATTGAGACCTAGCCCTATGAATATGATTGGCCAATAGCTGACCAGCCGGGATGTATTCTGTCACCCGCCATTTCACACCTGATAGTGAAGTTACCGAAAAATCGGACTATCCTCTGAGACTTGATACTTTTGTACGCTCATCGAACTCCGGACTCTGGACTCTGGACGCTCTGGATTGGAGACCCGACCTCCAGCCTGCCATGTGAAGCGCCCTCTCTCTCTCTACAGCAGCAACAACCAACTCCAACACGGCAGCGGCACTGTCCTGCTCTGCTCTGCCTGTTCCGGAATCCAAACGCGTGCTGGCGACCGCGTGCCCTGCCCTCTGTCCGTTGTATGGCCGCGTGATCGGCGACCGGAGTCAACTGGATCGACCACAGAACAACCCGTCGAGCAGCGAGGGTACCCTACATCCCCTCGTCCAGAGTCCAGCGTCCTAAATATCCAGCGTCCGGAGGATATAGACGTCCAGCGATCAGGCGACCGACGACCATGGGCAAGCAGCACCCGCACCCGCAGGCGACGCACTACACGAATACTAGTAAAAGCACGAGCCGCAGCTCTAGCTCTTCCTCGCGCGCCATGGGCTCGACCATCTACGACGCGTACCCGCTCACGCTGCGGTCCTTCCTCACGGCCGGGCCGCCGCCGCTCGAGCGCGCGCTGTCGCAGCAGCGGCTGCCCACCGACGACGCCATGGCCGCGCGCCGCATGCGAGAGCTCTTCGACCGACCAGCCACCGTCGCCGAGCACACAGCAGCTCCACTACCAGCAGCAGTCTCGGGTCTCACGTCGCCACAGGCCCAGGCGGCGCCCGGTTCGCCCATGTTCCAGCGGTCCCGAGCCGAGCGGCGGTCGGCCAGTATGTTCACGCGGCTGGGCAAATTCACGGGCGAAGTATACGAGACGAAAGAACGATCCCGCGTGATCAACGCGCTCAAGCGCCGCAGCCGCACGACCGACCAGAAGACCACAACGGCCGCCTCCAAGTTCACGGCCGACGACGTGCTGCGCGCGGGCACGCTCACGAAGCAGGGCTCGTGGAGACGCAACTGGAAAAGCGTACGTTCTATCTATCTATCGACTCACTTATTGTGGTGAAGGTCTCACTTAACGGTTTTATATGGGTGTTTGTATGTGGGATGGATGCATGCAGCGTTTCTTTCTACTGCGACGGGACTATCCGAGCCTGAGCTACTACAAGTCGGAAGAGAAGCTGGAGCTGCTGGGCGCGATCTCGGTCACGGGCGACACGCTGGTGCTGGACAAGAGCGCGGCGGGCGGCCACGCGCCGTACCGCTTCCAGCTGCGCACGCGCGACGCGTCGCTGCTGCTCGAGAGCGAGACGCGTGATAACCAGCAGCGCTGGATGGACGCATGCCAAGAGCTCGTGGACGCGCTGCGGGCCGAGAAGTTTCGCCAGTCGACCATGAGCGTGGACCGCGACCCGACCACAGCGGCGGCCGTGCGGCAGTCGATGGGCGGCGGCGGTGGTGCTGGCCGCCACAGCGTTGCGACGACCGTGGCGTCGTCATTAACGTCGCTGCCTAATGGAAGTCTGCTGAAGGCGCGCACGCCCAAGCGGATAGGAGACGACAACCAGACGCAGCACGACCGGAATACGGGCAACGAGCGAGACCTGCGACGGCCGTCGGATCTGGACCAGTTGCTGGACGGATCCAGCGACTCGTCGTCGGATGAAGAGGACAATGACGACTGCGACGAGGAGGATGAAGACAATCAGAAGGAGGAGGACGAAGAGGAGGACGAAGAGGAGGAAGACGACGATATCTGGGCCACGGGCCGCAGCCACCACGTCGTACTACTGGACCAGCCCACTACCACTGCTACTACTACTACGGCAGCAGCTAACAAGTCTGCAGCAGCAGCGACTACTACTACTACTGCTCACACGACTCGCCGTGGCAGCCTGCAGTCCAGTTCGTCCAGTCGCCAGCGTGTGCCCAGCAACTCGCCGTTCTTTGACGTGGTCGTGGAGCTCGTGCTGGGCCGCCAGAGCAAGCTGCTGAGCCGCAGTGAGTCATCCAACGACAAGCTCAGCTGCAGCGTCAAAGTCATGGGCTACTCGTCGCAGACCAAGCAGTCGATCGAGATCGGCTCGACCGACACGGTCAAGATCGCGGCCGCCGTGGCGCAGCACCAGCAGGCGCAGACCCAGGCCCAGAACCAGAACCAGTCGCCCGTGCGGATCACCTTCAGCGTCGTGCTGCGCGTGGACCTGTCGCGCTTCGACCAGCTCCGCTTCACTGTCTACCGCACGTCGTCGTCCGCGTCCAAGCCTGTTACCGTCGGACTCGGCCGATTGTTCGCCGATGACGACTTTAAGACACTGCCACAACCGCGACTCGTGCCGCTCACGGAAAAGAGCTCTTCGTTTCCTGATGTCCTGGCCTCCAGTCGCAATGAACAGCACTCGCTGCTGTCGCTCCACGGGACCAGAGGAGGCGACGCCGGCGGCTCGTCATCCAGTCTGCTCACCATCAACGGCAACGCCGTGCAGCTCGTGGTCCAGGCGTTCCCCGCCAAGTCACTCCATGAGGTACTACCTACGGGTGGTATTGACATGGCCGCGACCAAGTACCTGCTGCCCACGACTTTGTCCGGAGACTCGTCCGAGTCCCCACGCAGCCGTGCCGATAACTTCAGCGGCTACGCGTTGATCGAGAACGGCAGCTTCCTCACGACCACGAGCGAGGCGCCGGCGCCGCCCGACGCGCGGCTCATCGTCGTGGACGAGATCCTGCGCGTGCCGCGGTCGACGTTCGCACTGCCGCTCGCGTTCCTGGACTTCCTGGAGGAGACAGCTCTCGAACGCACGCGGTTCCTGCAGAAGCAGATCGAAGCGAGTGCCGACACCAAGTCCGACAACCGACAAGCAGCGAGTCACGACGAAGGCACGGTGGCCATGCAGGTGTTTGAGCTGGATTTCTACCGCAAGAAGATGGAGGAGTACTTGAAGCAGCGCCAGTTTCTCATGAAGCAGGAGAAGCGACTGCTGGACGAAGCCAAGGACCACAAGATCTTCCAGTACACGGCCGACCAGGTCGCGCGCATGAACCACAACACCAAGAGCGCACTCAAGAAAGAGCAGGCCGAGGCCTCGAGCGACGACATGGTCGCGCCCTTCAAGCGCAGCACGTTCAAGAGCCTCGATCTCTGGCAGTATCTGCCCACGAACATGCAGAACCAGTTTTTGTGTGTGCACCAGCCAGGTGCCAGCGACAAGCAGCCTGCAACCATCCCGTTCGCGTGGCACACCATGACCATGGGCTGTCCAGCCGCCCACACCAAGGGCTTCGCCAACGGCGGCTTCCCTCTGCTGGCTTCTATCGACCCGACGGCGTTCGTGCGACCGAGTAACCCAGCAGCTTCGGCGTACTCGGACGAGTCGGACTACGGCGGCCCCACCGCCAGCGACAACGAGCACACGCTCGAGCGAGGCTCGGCGCTGGGCACACAGCTTGAGTCTCTGCGTCGCCGCGCGAGTTTCAACCGCCCGTCCAACACGAACAACAACCAGACACCGGCCTTGGACGCCGGCGCCGCCTCGATCGCTGGGCTCAAGACGCGGCTCGAGCTCAAGGAGCGACTGGATATCATCGCGAGCCAGACGCTGTCGGCCGCGATCGCGTGTCTCGGTGCGTCGCTGGACTTGGCCGTGCTGGGCAGCGAGCGCCACAAGCTGCAGCTCGCGAACGCCACCAAGTTCGGGTACCTGGTCAACTTTGAGTCGCTGCTAAGTACGCAGGGCAAGGAAGTGGGCATGCTCGAGGACTTTGCCGCTGGTGCCAAGTGGTTACGCAACGTGTTCGTGCAGTTCCGTCGCCATAACCCAAGCAATGCGGCCAGCGGCCAGTACTACTCGATCAAGAGCTACTCGCATCCGGAGCGTCGTGGCGTCGACGCAGCGTTCAACCCGTCGGCGTCTCTGCGTGACACGACTGCTGCTGCGGCGTCATCGTCCACGCTGCCGCCGTGCTTCCTCGTGACCATGGGCGTGAGTGACGCGCACCTCGCTGTGCTTCCTCCGCTTCTAGCAGCGGGTAAGCCTCTGCGTATGCGTTGCGTGCTGTTCTCACAAGGTGTCAACGAGAAGCAGTCGCTGGTGCACGCGCTCAAGTCGCAGGCCGTCAAGGTCCAGGACCGCATCAACCGCGAGAACCTCGAGGAGCTCAAGGAGATCTACGCGATCTTCCGCCAAGTCCACGCGAGCGACGGCGACTGCGTGGGCCGCGAGCGCATCTCCAAGACCCACTCGGATCTGAGAGGCGACAACTGCATCAGCCGCTACTCGCTCGGGACGCTGGACGAGCTGCTCGCGCAGATCGAACACCACGTGTGCTCGAGCTCGAACGCGTTCAAGAAGAACGTGGCGCTGCTCATGGACACGTCCGACTTTTGCCGCGAGCTCGGAGGCGCACGCGTGACGTGCTGCAAGTCGGGCAAGGACCGCACGGCCATGTCGGTGACGCTGGAGCAGGCGCGGCTGTGCTGCTCGCAGCTCCACGTGGCTCAGGGCCAGGGGAAGAAGCTGTGCGCGACGATGCGCGTGGCGGGCGTGAGAAGGAAGAACGTGTTCCTCAACACCAAGAGCAACAAGTTCGCGTTCAATGAGGTGCAGCGCAAGCTGCTGCCGGACTGCTACAAGCCGCCCATGGGCACGTACAAGTCGGGCAAAACTTAGAAGAAGATGAGGAAGAAGATCTAGTGAGATTGTAGTTAGTACAAGCAAAAGCAAAAGCAAAGATGATAGTGATGATAAGCTAGGAGTAAGATACGACGAGAAAGAGGCCCTAAACAACTAATACGACACGGCCAGTGAAATTAGGATGACGATGACAGTGTGGGCTTGCTAGTTGTACGGAAGAGACCAGAGCTGATGAGCCAGCGGCGCAGCTCTGGGGAGATCCACGCGGCCTGGTGCGTTTGTACGGAGCGGATAACGGAGACCGTCGGCGGCTGGCGGAGCGGCGCGCGCTTGGGAGGAGGGAGGAGAGGAGCGGAGGCAGTCGAGAGTGGATGTAACAGCTCAGGAAGAGCATCATCTTCCTCCTCTTCCTCTTCTTCTTCCTCTTGGTCTTCCTCCTCTTCTTGGTCGTCATCCTCTCCGCTGTTATTTTCTTGGGCAGGAA
>JAADXE010000234.1:0-37488 GCA_023337545.1 Pythium coloratum
CACTGCTCGCTCGCGTGCAGTCAGCGTGTGCAGCGACCAGCTAGGCTTGTGGTTGTCCGGGCAGTTGACTGAGATGGCTGGGATTCCTCTTCATGACAACTAAGTAGAAGTAGAAATATCGCTTTCATTTACGTAACCACCGAATTCACGCATACTATTACGCACGCTTCGAGCTTCGAGCTTCGTGCAGCATTCGTCTTTCCTGAGCCGAATTGGTCGGCGCCTTGGCTGGACGTACGTACAACCCAAGTCCGTCAGCGCAGAAGCCTGCAAGCTAATAGGATGATCACTGGACAGTGACTGCCCAGTGAAACGCCGACGTGGGACGCCGACGTGAGACGCAAGCACAAAAATCTTTTGTTTACTGTTAGCAGCCAACTTTCCTTTTCATTTACATATCCACCTGATAGAAAGCGGCTCGCTACAGTATCGGTATGTTCTTCTTAGAAGCAGTGTTGTGTGCAGCCTTACGGCACTGTCGCTAACTGGAAGTACACACGATTAGTATGAGGTACGATACCACATTGAAAACCTATTAATGCAAACACAACGCTTCAAGCAACGGTAGCGTAGGATTAGTATGATGGGGACGGCCACATCGGAAGCTAATCAAACTGCCGTTGCCCCACAGACTCCGTGACAGCAACGATCGTGTGACGAGCGGGCACCCACCATAGACTCTACCTAAGCTTTAGTACAGTACTATTAGTAGTGTATGGTTGAGTTTGTGAGCGGCCATTATCATTATCCGATTCCCGGCTTCCCTCTCAAGCTCCCCCGTCTTGCAAGTTCCTCCCTCCCAGCAACCGACCTACCATGTTCAAGTTCGTCGTACTTGCCGCCTCCGCGCTGTTCGTCGTGAGCTCCAACGCTGGATCTGTCTGTGCCGATGCGCAGCCAGCCGTGCTGCTGCCTCCAGCTCCGTACTGCCCGCCGTTCGCAGTCTCTGCAGCCCAGCAGCGTCTCATTTTCGACGGCTTCGTGCACGGCTCTTTCATCTCCGGCAACTTTGTACAGACGCTCATCGACCACGTCTCGGACGACTTCATCCAACACAACCCAGACTTGCTCTCGGGCAAGGCCGCCATCCTCAGCGCCAACCTCTCGCTCACGGACTCGGACGTCATCATCATCACGCAGGCGTTTGACGAAAACACCCAGATCGGCATGGTCCACCACTACTCCAAGCTGGCGTCTGGCACGCAGCCCAGAGTCGTCGCGGATATCTTCCGCTTGAACGGCTCCTGCGTTGTGGAACACTGGGACGTGATCCAGAGCCGCCCCGAGAACGCCACCAACCCGATCACCATGTTTTAGGTTCATGGGATTTCTCCTCTGAGAATAAGCTAAGCTAGTACTGGAGCCTTATTTTGCATTTGAAAAATTCGAACCTCTGTCGGGTTGTTCCAATTTTATTGAACCTGATGGCTGAGAAAGGCGGCAGAAGGCAGCCGTCAGTGATGACGTCCGAATCGGACTCCGACACGTCCGTCTGGGATTCCAGTGGTGCTCAAGCGTGGCTAGTTTACATCAGCTGTGAGAAGAGAAGCGTCGACTGAAGAATGGATGTGATATTATTCGAATCGAAGTCGTGGAGGAAGAACTTCAAGAAAGGAGTGCAATTCCCGTCCTTGTCTACTTGTACCTACCTCCTCGGCCCATGAGCGCTTCGCCAAAACCGCCATTACACTCATGTCGACACTGCCCGTGCTGGGTGATGTGTTGCCCGTGTTACAGCACATGGACTGCGACCCCGACCGCGCCAGTGCAGTTGCCAGCTAGGCCAAGGATTTCTCTTCATCACAACCAAGCGTCGGTTCCATTTACGTAACCACCAAATTCACCTAACCTTTCCATACATACACACGTTTCGAGTAGTCGTCTTCCCTGATCCTACTGGATCGGTGCCTTGGCTGGACGCACGCGCACCATCAGTGGGTTCTTGAGCGGCATACTGGCCGAGAACTTGTAGCTGCCGTCGTTGGGGGCCACGTCCAAGCGGAAGCGACTGAGCAGCACCGAGATCACCAGCTTCATCTCGAGCATCGCAAGGTTCATGCCAATACACACGCGTGGACCAGCGTGGAAACTGAAGAACTTGTACGAAGGCACGACCAGCAGCGTGCCTGTGGCTTCGTCGATGAAGCGTTCGGGTTTGAACTCGAGTGCGTTCTCGCCCCACACACTCGTCAGGCGGCCCATCGCGTACGGCGAGATGCCCACCGAGCAGCCTGCCGGGATGAACGTGCCATCCACGAGCACGGTATCACGATACGCCTGACGCATACTCAGCGGCACAACGGGGTACATTCGCAGTGTCTACTTGATCACGGCCTCCATATAGTTGAGGTGCTGCGTGTCCTCCATCTCCAGAAGTGAGACCTTGCCGCTCATGAGATCCGGTACTTTATCCCACAACTCGGCGCGTACTTTCTCCTCGACCTCGGGGTTCTCGCTGAGCATGAGGAACATCCAGTTGATCGTATCGGCAGTTGTATCGCGGCCTGCGATCGTGAACATGATGGCGATGTCACGCAGCAGCTCAGGCGAAAACTCGCCTTCGCCGTCCTCCATGGCGTGGATAAACAGCTCCACCATGGTCGCCGCCTCCTTGCGTGGTCCACCCTCGCGACTCTGCGCTAGACTCTGCGTGACCATCTCCGCCACGTGCTTGCGGATCGTGTCCGTGATGTCCTTGTACTTGCGCTCCTCGCCAATGTTCAGGAACCGCTGCAGGCGCCAGATCCACTTGGGGATCTGCACGCGACGCAGGATCTGCGGGAACGCGTCGTCCAGCGCCTTGTCCAGTGGGTGGTCGTCCTTGGATCCCACGAGCTGCATCTTGAGTCCAAAGGCCAGCTCCGAAATGGCCTGCAGCGTGAACTGGTGGAAGAGCTTGGACAAATTGACCTCTTCGTGAGAGTCCTGTGCGTTCTGCAATACAGCAAAGAGCTGCTCGGCGTGCTTGTTGATCATCTTGGTGGCCACGTCGCGGAACATGCGCGTGGAGAAGAACTTGGACGAGGTCTTGCGCTGGTGGAACCACGAGTCGCCGTCCTGCGCGAAGTAGCTGTCGCCGATGAGGTCGTGGAACACGCCGCGCGTCTGCGGGCCCTTGCCGAACACGTCGTTCTGGGTCTTGGTCACGTCCTCGACCAGCTCCGGCGTCGAGATGATCACCATGTCGGCTAGTGAAGGCACGACGCGCAGCCACGGCTTCTCGCCGCACTCGACCGTCTTCTCCAGCACCCAGTCGTTGAAACGGAGCGCGTTCTTCTGGATTTCGACCACGTCGCCTAGCAACGCGCTGCTCTGCTTGAGCCGCATGGCTGGCTTGATGCCCGTGAGACCGTGGGCAGCAGCGTAGCGTTCATGCGCGGGAGTGGACGGGAAGAGCAGCTTGTAGGCGAGCAGCGTACCGCCGAAGGCCGCGAGCACCACAGGCAAAGACGATGTGTCGGACGCAGCGGATGATAGGCGGCTGAGGTCGAACGGCAGCACAACGGAGACCATAATGGAGCGAGGGAGGTGGTGGAGGCGAGGCGAGTTGACGAGTGAACGCAGAGGGGTCCAACGAGAGAGAGTGGTGATGGATGGCTCGTCGTGCTGGGGCTCTGATAATACAGAACTCACCTGTTGAAAGTGATCCAAAACTCAGATCAGCATCACTTTGGACCACTTGGGTTCACTTTGTGCGAATAGCTCACCAGCTGGTGAGAATTAGCCAAACGTGATCCATTGTTTTAGCGACGAATTGCGGTCAAAACGGGGTCTAACGTAACCTGGTTACGCTGACCATCACTCACATTGGATACTTCGAGTTGAACGATGTCATTCGTTGCGGCGGTCTTCCGTCCGCCTGTTCTCCTGTTCTTGTGGACGAGGACGTGCCACTTCAAGAGCTTCTCTCGCACACGTCACAGATTTTTCGACGCCCCCTGCGTCTTCATTCCCCAATCCTCTTTGTACTACTCACAGTTGAAGCTTCTCCTTGATGTCCAAGCCCTCTACTTCTGCGTTCACGCGGCCTCCAGCCTTGCGGTCGGGCGACACCATCGCGTTCGTCGCGCCTGCTTCCGGATTAGCGGCGTTCGCGCCCCACCGACTAGAGAAAGCCACGCAACTGCTGGAAACCAGCGGCTACAAGGTCAAGATCTACACTTCTTTGACTCGCAAGCCCCAAGAGAACGTCGCATTACTAGTGGAGCAAAACGAAGGAAACGACGCACTGGACCCGTCGATCTACGGCGCACAGTACCCGTGCTACGGCTCGGCCGACGCGATCACCCGCGCGAGTGACCTCATGGACGCGTTCCTGGACCCTCAGGTTAAAGCCATCGTCTGCACGATCGGCGGCTTTAACTGCCACGAGCTCCTAGAGTACCTGGACTTTGAGACGATCCGAGCCAACGCCAAGATCTTCGTGGGCTTCTCGGACATCACGTCTCTCCACTGCGCACTGCAGGCCAAGGCGCAGCTCGTGTCGTTCTACGGTCCCAGTGCGATCTGCCAGTTTGGCGAGTTCCCCACGGCTCTGTCCTACACGATGGACCACTTCTGGAAGGCGCTGACTGTGCCAGAGCCACTCGGAGCCATCACGCCGTCGGCTGAGTGGACGGACGATAAGACTGCGAACTGGTTCACACGCGCTGACGAGACCTACGACAACAAGATGAAGCCCAACGCTGGCTACGAGTGGCTGCGTCAAGGCTCTGCGACTGGTACTTTACTGGGCGGCTGCCTGCCCGTGTTGATGAACGTTCGTGGCACCGAGTTCCTGCCGGATCTGACGGACGCGATCTTGCTGCTAGAGACGCCTGAAGGTGAACAGTTTGACGAAGGCATGTCGCTCAACAACATCAACATGGTGCTGGGTGCGCTGCGCGTGGACGGTCTATTCCGCAAGATCGCCGGCCTCGTGGTTGGCCGGGTCTTCGCCCATTCGGAGGAAGACGTGGCCGAGATCAAGCGCCTGATCAAGTACCACACACGCGGCGCGACGTTCCCCATTCTGTACGGCCTCGACATTGGCCACACAGACCCAGTTCTCACGCTCCCATTCGGCGGCGTCGTCACGATCGACTCGAGCCGCGATCTCTTTCGCGTGGACTCGGCTGGTGTGGTATAAACCTTCATGAAAGGTATCCGATATCCGATACAAGAAGCATGGGAGAAGTGTGGAGGAAAAAGTGCGGAAAGATTGATGCGAGGGAGAGGCAAAGACGACTCTCCAGCTGGCGGTGACGCCCTTGTACGCTGGCGATGACTGCAAGCACTTTAACTCGGCCACATGGTCTCGTAATGAACCCAACCTATGCCGCGTGTGCTTCGTTCTGATCCGGATCTCTATTTGCGCAGGGCAACTGAGACGTTATTTTTGGATTTGCTTCCGGACTGCTCAGCTCAGCTCGTCATGTTTCCTCCGGGCTTCTCAGTGGACACGCCAGTTCAGAAAACCAACCAACGAGTCGTCGTGACCATGGCTTCGTCCGCAGACCCAACAACTGCCAGCGCGTCGACGCCGGAGATCGTACAGGACGATGACGCCATGGTCAAGAAGAAGCTGCTCGCCAGCGCGTCGCTGATGCGGATGCCACAGGCCAGCAGCAGCCAGCATACCCAGTACGCGGCCTTCCGTGGACTCTTCGTCGTGCAGAGTGCGACGGAGGCGCGTCACGTGCGCTACGCCATGGACATCAACTGCCCGGAGCTGCAGCTCCATCTACGCGTGACGGAGCGGTACAACAGCTTCTACTTACTGCGCAAGCGCCTGCTCAAGTCGCTCAAGCGGTGCCACGTCGACGGCGCGCGACCGACGCTGACTGAGTCCACGTTCGGCAGTCTGGACTTCCACAAGACGCTGAGGCATCCGTGCTGCACTGGCTGCTCGCAGATCCGCAAGACGCTCAAGAGCGTGCCGTTCCCCAAGCGCTCGCTGGTGTTCACGACTACGGAGGACGTGGACGCGCGGCCGCCGCAGCTGGAGGCGTTCCTGGATACGTGTATGAGGCTGCTGGCCGACTGGCAGGGCTGCGTGCGCGGCCGCAAGTTCGCGTGCGTGGTGCTGGGCAAGTTCCTGTCGCTCAACTTGCTGTTCCACGTCTTCCAGCAGCTCCGCCTGACGATGATGGCGGAACAGTCGATCGTAGCTTCGCAGTCACAAGACCACGCCAACAAGTTAGAAGAAGAGCCTCATGAGCCAGTTGCATCGGATGAAGATGCAGCACAGAAGAAGGTCCCTGAGCAGCAGATTCTACAGACGAACCAAGTCGATGCCCTGTAACAACTGGTCGGCAGGTAAACAGCGGAAAGGCGCCAATGCTGGAAGTGGCTGTATCAGTTATGCGTTTTATAGATTTTATGATTTCACACTGATGTTCTTAACGGAAATGTAACCACACGTCACAGATCACAAATCACAAAAATATGGCCGATGCCAATGGAGCTGCTGGTGATGGGAATGGGACACCTTATGAGGCGCGCGCGCGAACGTTCCACGAGGACGGATTCGTGGCGCTGGATACGGACGCGTATATACTTACACAGGAGCAGGTCTCTGCCGTGTACACTGCCGTGATGAAGCGCTACGAGCAGTACATGGCGGTCGCCAAGACACGCGATATTGACCTGGAAATCGAAGCCAATTCCGAGCGGATCCAGGGCTTTTACGTGCGCAAGGGCGGCCGTATCGACATGCAATTGACCAGTATGGTCGCCAGTCTTCCTATCGACAAGGAACTCGTCTCCAGTGTGGATCCTATCGATACGAAGCTGCTGACAGCGATGGAAACGCAGTGGCGTAGTGTCCTGAACGCCATTTTCCGACTGCCGACGGACGAATCTACGACGACAGATGCGTCGAAGGCCAACTACCGACTGGAATACATCGGCTGTGTGGTGGCACGGCCTGGAGACAGGGACCAGAACTGGCATCTTGACGGAGTCCATAGAAATTTGACCAAGCACGAACCAGGTACGGAAACTCTAATGGACGGACTAGTTTACTGGCTAATCGACTGACTGTACACATGGTGTTTGTACTGTAGCGGATCGCATCAACGTTTTTGTTCCGCTTGTGGACATCACGCAGGAGGTCGGGGGCACGGAGATGAAGCGGCGGTCGCAGTTCCACGACGACGGTCGACGTGGCACGTCGTTTGAAGACTACGCCGAACTGGAGAGCGTGACGCACTACGTGGCGGCGGGCACGCCACTCGTGATGGACTACCGCGTGTGGCACCGCGGCAAAGCCAATGGATCGCACGTGGTTCGGCCGCTACTGTACTTCAAATACACGCGAAGCGACCAAAAGACCATCAGCAAAGACGCTGAAAAGGTAGCCGACGAGAGAAAGAGAGTGGCCACGCCAGTCGACGGCAGCACGCCACAGAAGAAGAAAAAGCGAGTGGCGCTGGTCACGGTGGCGAAGTGAGTCACTCACACTTCTCAGCATGTAGAGCAGTGCGTGTACAGTCCACGCTGAGTGCTTCGACTTGTTTACAACTTCGAAGAACCAGGTACTTGTACTAGTATAATTTCTCTGTCTAAGCTGGATTCTCGATAGAATTCGAAGGCTACATGAGACCAGCAGTGCGTATTGGGACCTCGACTCTGTGCGCAGCTACCACGCTGGGAAGGCATACGTTCTATTGCGGACTGTCAAGTGAAGTCCTGGTTGGCGTACGTACCGGTAGTGGATCGACCATTTACGCGATATGAAGCCTGGCAGAAGTCTCGTCACCACAGCGAGCGACAGGGGCGAGCTCGATGATCCTCACTAGCTTCGATAAAGCTTCTCAGAACCATATCCACAACTTACACGCAACGACGACAAGCTGATCTATCGGAAAGATCACCAAGAAGTCTCCTTCCTCCTGGAAGCCTTGACTACGAAAGAGAAAGCTGTACACCGTGCAGGCCAGTGTGTGCTGCAAGGCGACCATGATCTGACAGACACGCAGTGGTCCTACCGTACTTGCGAGAAGCGAAAGACGCCCACCCTCGCGCAGTTTTGTTCGTGTCGCTGGGAATATTTTCGAATCTCGATCTAGTCGACCAAGGCAACAATACCGAGTCGGTAAATGCCTCAAGGGGTCAGTGGGTGGTGAACAATATGGCGTGAGCGACGCTTTGGCCGCGGCTACTCTGTACATGGTGGTGTGAATCCGAGCCCCTCTTGCTCTTGGAGGCATTGGATCTTGTCGTGGATCTCGCGTTGTGTGAAGTCGCCAGCGAAGAAATCCCACTAGGAGTGCGACCCTTGGAGTTAGATCTCACATTGTGACAGGTCACTATCACGAGGTTTCTGTCAAGCCGTTTTGACACCGCTTCCGAAGCTGCTCGAGTGAGTGGACGTGAAGGCGCCACGATCCACGCGCGTGTTGATGGAGGAGGATTTAGACGCAGCAGTATGGTGCGTGCTCCTCCTCAGAGGCTGCGTGTGCTGGGTCTGTGGTGGCTGTGGTGGTAGCTGAGCAGATCACGTCAATCAGGAGAAGTGACGACGCGAAGCAGACAGGCCGAGGCAGTCTGCGTCACCAGCCACACTCGACTGTGCAAACGTCCTCAAGGCGGCAAGAGGGAAGATGGTTAAGTCGCTAACGCTGCAGCAGTGTTAACAGTGACTTGGCGAGGCTCCCTTCCGCTCAGGTGTAGCTTGTCATGGGGTAGGCACCGGATTCTTTAGTGTGTTGGGTCTCGTGATGAAGTACTAACCAATGATCTTGTACTTCGAAGAGACCACTGCAACAACGAGGCCTTCAGTGGTAATAGAGGGGCGAAGATATCCTGTTGTTGTGGTAGTCGGCGTGCCGTCTTTCGTGGGGACTGGGAATCCAGAAAGGCTGAACAACGGCGCCCGAAATTCGTGCCCGTGTCCTCGACGCTGCTGCAGGTTGGATCAGTTGGTCGTGTCTCCTTTACGCGAATTAGTTGGTCGCGTCTCGGTGATGATGCGCTTCGACAACAAACCGCCTGCACACTGGCGAGTCTCCCAGTGCACCGTTTGCTTTGGTCGAGAAGTGTGTCAGACATGTTGATTGAAGGCCATTTTGCCCACAAAGGTTTCACTTGACAATTCAATGTGTAGCCATGTTGGCATCTGCGGCGAGTTCCAAGAAAAAAGACACCGCCGGAAAATGCAACAACGTGCTCCTCTGTCCTCTAGAGTGTGGCTCGGTTGGATTTACTGCTGTACCGTAGAGAATACACGAAGATCGGATCGTCCATATCAGAGGCCGGTTCCATCAAACGCTGGAGTATAGTAATTGCTGGTGATGGTCAAAGATCGCTAACTACTGGTGTTTTTTTTGCGTTGTGAGAGCTGGTCTTGTGCTGAGTGAAGAGCGGGTTCTTGCTTGTGAAGCTAAAGTCTAACGATCGGTTTGCCTGCTTGGTATCCCTCTGATAGTTCGAGCAAACAGAACCAGACCGTTGGTCATGTTGGTTTGTACCGCCGCATTTCGTGATCGAACGCTTGCTTTTTCCACGAGATCTCTCCGCCAGCCCACTTTGACTGTTCTGCAGTCACGTGAGTCTCAGGGGATCTGGGACGCCATTCTACTACCATGTGAGATGTAACAGGCCCAACTCCAAGTCTCAAGGCGAGCGTGGGATTCCTGCTCACCGATCGCATCCCATGACGCACAATAATGGAACCCAATCCATGTCTTGAAGTGATAATGTCCTGGTTGTACCTAATGTATATTATCTCATGGGTGGATGTTGTCCCACCTGTCGACCAGAGATCCGTCTCCTCTCCTTCGATGACGGTCTCGGGCCTCTTGACACGGCTAGAGATCTTCGCCTCAGCTGCGGGTACCATTAACCGAGGTTAGTTCGCGCCGTCTCTGTGGTCGCTTTGGCTTGTCCAGCGTATGTAGCAGGCCAACAAACCCTCACATTGCGGTCGTCGGGACCGGCACCGAGAAGTCCTCGACCCCGCAGAGATCCATAAACTCCCGCAGCACGCGCGGCACGTGGCGAGTGACTCTCTTAGCGGTCACCACGACACCCGCGACGACGTCAACTTCCGAAGTGACGCGGGAGACCGTGTTGCTCACAGCATCCACTTCAAACTGCTGCTGCACGCCACACACCAGCGGTGTCTGCCACCAGTGGTCCCCATACTGGCTCGTGGACGACGGCTCTGGGACGAAGGCGATCTCCATTTCGGCCAATACTCGGACCATGACTTGGTCTCCGACGTCGTGGTGCTGGGCCGATAGCACGCGCAGCGTGAAGCGATGGAAGCCACGACTGTGCTGCTTCCACCGCTGCTGGAGCTCGTCTATCGACTCGAATTCTTCAAACTGAAGCACCAGCAGCGCCGCGATCTGTGCGTGAGGCGCCCCCAAGTGGTGGACTATCCCAGTATCGTCGTCGGCGTTCATGGACTGATAGAAGGCTTCGATTTCGTGGTCTGGAGTCGTCTGTGGTCGTCGTTGGCTGGATGAAACCCCTGTGTGCTTAGCGAGCGCCTCTCGTTGCCTGGCCAGGTCCTCGATCTCAATGTGGAGCGTCTTGATGTAGCGAGTGAGCTCCTGCTCGTGCTGACGCTTGCGCTTGCGGTACGCGGCCTGGTTCACGCGGCACTGCTCCTTGCGACGAGCGCGCTTGTCGCCTGTCGCGGCCGGTGCGTCGCCTTCGAGCTCATTGACGGAGGAGCCACTCGCCGAGTGCGTGAGGAGGCGTCTTCTTGGAGCTTCTTCTTCAACTGGCGACGTCGATGTCCATGGCGCCGTATCGAAGCCACCGGATGAAACGGACATGTTCAAGTGGTTTTCGTTCAAGGGAAACGCCGATCTTCCCAGCGGCGCATACAGCGGAGGGTGGTCTGTATACACAAGCGCATGCAGCTTGTAGGCGACTGTTGACTCACCCCCGCGCACGCTCGCGCCGGTGACGGCTTTGAGCGACGGCAATGCCGGTGGTGTGGGGAACGTGCTTGCCATCATTTACGCTTAGGTCGAGTTGGCGCCGGATAAGTTGGCGTTGGATAAAGTTGGCGTTCCTACGAACTCTTTGAAGTGTTGGTGCTGGCGGAGGCCAACACCTATGGGGTTCGTTGGTGACTTTGGATGCGGTCGCAGATGACAGAATTTAGACCATGGTCAGCGTGGCTGTGTGGGTGGAGTCTCGGAAATCTTTCATGCGATGCTGGGATTGACGTTGTCAAAGGGCTAGGGCAGGTCGGAGAAAACACCCAAGATTCCAAAATGGGACGCCGTCTTGACTCAAAATGAGTCAAAATGTCGTCCCATCCTAAAATCCCTGGGAGCTTCTCTCTAAAGAGACTATTTATCAGGGATTAGGGTTTACCTATTTCATAAGAAATGACACCTAATATTGAGTCAAAATATCGTTTGCATAGAAATGTCCGTCCATCAATGAAATTATTACCGAATTACTTCCAGGAAATGACAATTAATTCATGCCATTTTGGCTTTGAAACTCCAATCGACTTTGATTTTTTCGCTAAGGCGGTTGGTGAATACGATGGAAAGAACAGCTGCCGACATGAACTGTTCTTCGATTTTTCAGGACCAACAATACACGGGCTCGACCCTTTTCTGGCAACCCACGTTATCGATCAACCCACAAGCGACTTTGCTCTTGACTTGTGCCAAGACTCTCGGGGCAGCAGAAGGTATCTTTCGTTAGCTCGCCAGCACGATCACACAAACGATCGCTGATGATGAAGGGCTCTGACAGAGGCCATGCATTCTGACGAGGACTAGAAATCACGGCCAGGTGCTGGTTTTGCCTTCATGTGCCAACGTCAAATCAATTTTCCCAAACGAGACGAAAGCGTTCCCTATTGCTGTGAGTCAACACTCACGTCAAAAGTAAACATGTTTTATTCTTGACACCAATCCCTAAATCGTATTTTTCTCATTTATTTGATCGATCTGTTGGGTGACCGGAAAAGAAATGAAACTCAGCCGCCTAATTTTGTGATGTTATCATGTCTCGAGTTGGTGTTCATGGTCAACTTCTCAACCAAAAGGAACAATTGGTCCGTGCCAACGTAGCATTGGTCAAAATTGTGAGGAGACAAGATTACGAAATGCGTCTTTGTTGTGATCAATTGCGTGGACGCTGGCGTGAGAGCAAAGGGCAGAGCATTTGGGGGGCACCCTTTTCCCCCAGTCCTTACCTTCGTTTCGACCGCGTATCTATGCACATTTCTGGATCTTCCCGTGCCTTCGGGCAGCCGGTCAGAACAAACTGCTAAAATCGCGTGCCGTTGTTGTTTCGCGACCCCGTGATTCCAACAGAGGGTGAGGGGTACACGCAGTAAAGTAACCACCGGCGTGTTTGCTCACGCACCACAGTCTTCGACTTGTCTTGCCCCATTGCGGCTCCGTCGTGCAGGCCATCAACCGAGACGTCTGCGAACCATTTGACTCTATATCTACGCGCAGATGGATCGTGCACGTGGCGGAGACCACGGCCACGGACGCGACGCAGCGCTGCGCCGTCCGCACGATATGCAGCGCCATGCGCCAGGACACTCCCGCCTCCACGGTGGCAGCATAATGGATTACGGAAGAATGGCACCCACGACGGGTTACGCGGTTACGCACAGCCGAGTGCATCCGTCGGACGAGGCCGGCAGGGAGTTCCAAATATCGCCACTGCGGGACAGCAAGTGTTGCGCCCAACTGATCACTCGTCGTCTTGACGACGACGGCGATGATGAACAAGAAGGCTCGTCCGCGAGTGGAGACGCGGCTGTGCCGGACGGGTTAACGGCCGAAGAAATCGTGGCGTTCAAGAAGGCGCGCCGCAAGGAGCAGTGCCGCGTGAACCAGGCCAACTACCGCAAGCGCAAGCGCGCGTTCGAGCAACAAATGGACCGCGAGATCGGTGCGCTCAAGGAGAAGATTCGCGAGTTGACGGCGCTGCGGAACCAAGCGCGCCGCCAGTCCAAGGCCAAGCCACGGGCAGCTACTCGTCCACCAGATCCAATGCAGGTCGTCCACGACTTCTCCCTACACTTGAGTCGCAGTTTGGATGCAGAGAGCAGTCCTCAGCCACGGCAGGGTGTAGATACCATAGCCGAACTCCAGTACGAACGCTTTGAGGCGTTAGATGAGCTGTTCAGTACGTGGCAGGGTTACGCCTCCACGTTTGAGGTATTTGAACTGGGATTAGTCTCAGTTCGTGGCACACGGATCGGTGACTCGCTCATCATCAGTGCCCAGGCCGAACTACGAAGCTCCATGCATTCGCAAGCACACGCGGTGCGGCTGGGTCTCCGCGAATCTCCCGTCGTAACCTCTGCAGTCGTCCAACGCTTCGTATTCGACGAAAACGACCAAGATCTTGCGGTGATCGTGTCGGAAGTGGACTGGATCCCCGCACTAGCAGACTCGGGAGCGTCACCAGTGTCTCAAATCCGATCGGCGGCCGAGCTACTTCGAGGTTCGTCACCAGCCAACCACGCAACGTGGCCAGCAAGACTTAGCGGTGCTTGAAGTAATCGATCACGACTCCCGATATGTACCTCTGCCCGTTAATACTTCGAAGTACACAGTGCATCTAAATATCTTGAGCATTCTTTCCATACGCCACCAACGCCACGAACGCCACCAACGCCTAGCATGACTCGTAGCCCTCAGGAATCCTCGCAACATTTCAATACACGAGTGAGAACGCTTCGGCTACTCGTGGTAATGGATGTCCTCTCGATCACGTGCATGATCTCAGCTCCCGGACTCACATTTACAGTAGACTCCACGGACGCGGACCCACAAACAAACACTTGAGATGTATCCACAACACACTGTCCCAGTCGATACGCTCGTTATCATGTCCACACCACGCACACGCCACTACCCACCACCCAGCCACCCAGTTGTCATCGCCCGCGAGTCATTCCGCAGAAGTCTTACCAACGCACAACGTTGAAGTTTCCCTGCTTACGTATTGTTGCGCGAAGGTAAACTCACCCATGTGGTCCACATCATGATATCTGATGTGGTCCACACACGCTCTCCACTTGTCCCGAACGGTCCCTCGTCCAGTGAAACCCACCCACCCAGCCACCCTTTGGCTAGGTGCTGGTGGTTTCCACCGAGGCAACTTCCAGTCGTTCCCACCACCAATAGGTCCGTCCGCAAGCATCCATACGCGTGTGTGTCTCTCTGTAGATGGCGCCGTCTCCGTCTGTGGGCCACGCGGCCGCGGAGCCTGCGCCACATCACCATCACCACAGCCATGACGCGTCCATGTCGGCGGCGTCGCTCGCGGAGCTCGAGCGTCCGATGAAGAACGTCGAGGACAAGTGGAAGCTGTTGCCGTACTTCCTCCAGCTTCGCGGACTCGTGAAGCAGCACATTGACTCGTTCAACTACTTCACCAGCGTCGACATGAAGAACATCGTGCGCGCCAAGGCCAACAACATGGTGCGCAGCGACGCCGACCCCAAGTTCTTTCTCCAGTACACGGACATCCACATCGGCTCGCCGTCCATCGAGGAAGAGGCCTTCGTGTCGTCGTCGGTCACGCCGCACCAGTGCCGTCTGCGCGACCGCACGTACGCTGCGCCTGTGTACGTGAGTGTGCGCTACCGCCGCGGCAACAAGATCGTGACCAACAACAAAGTGCTCATCGGCCGCATTCCGATCATGCTTCGCTCGGCCAACTGCGTACTCACGGACAAGGGCGAAGCCGAGCTCGCCAAGCTCAAGGAGTGTCCGTATGACCCGGGAGGATACTTCATCGTCAAGGGCGTAGAGAAGGTCGTGCTCATCCACGAGCAGCTGTCCAAGAACCGCGTGATCATCGAAGAAGACGCCAAGCAGAATGTCTGCGCGTCCATCACGTCGTCCACGCACGAGCGCAAGTCGCGCACCAACATCTTCATCAACAAGAATCGCGTGTATCTCAAGTCCAACTCGTTCGGCAGTGACATCCCGATTGTCATCGTGCTGCGCGGCATGGGCATGGAAAGCGACCAGGAGATCGTGTCGCTGATTGGCAGTGAGTCGGACATTTCCGACGCACTCACGGCGTCGTTTGAAGAGGCCTCGGACCTCAAGGTCTTCACGCAGCTGCAGGCGCTCGAGTACATCGGCTCCAAGATGAACGCTATCACCAAGGCCGGTGCTATGAGCGGCAACGCGCGCCACCGCGGGCCGAGCAGCCACCACCAAGACCGCTCGCTGGCGGACGCCGCTCGGTCGGCGCTGGCCAACCTCGTGCTCAACCACGTGCCGTGTGAGGACTACAACTTCCGTCTCAAGTGTATCTACGTCGGCCACATTGTGCGTCGTATCATCGTCACCGACAAGGACCGCACGCAGCTGGACGACAAGGACTACTACGGTAACAAGCGTCTCGAGTTGGCTGGTCAGCTGCTGTCGCTGCTGTTTGAAGATTTGTTCAAGCGCTTTAACAGCGACCTCAAGCGCCAGGCCGACATGGTGCTCAGCAAGCCGAACCGCGCGTCCGTGTTCGACATTCTCAAGTGCATCCGTACCGACACAATCACACAGGGCTTCTACCACGCACTCTCGACGGGTAACTGGACGCTGAAGCGATTCCGCATGGACCGTGCCGGTGTCACGCACGTGCTGTCGCGTCTTTCGTACATGTCAGCACTCGGTATGATGACGCGTATCTCGTCCCAGTTCGAGAAGACGCGAAAGGTGTCCGGTCCGCGTGCCTTGCAGCCATCGCAGTGGGGTATGCTTTGTCCAGCTGATACGCCTGAAGGTGAGGCCTGTGGTCTCGTGAAGAACTTGGCGCTGTTGTGTCACGTGACGTCCGATGATGAAGCCGCGCCGATCAAGCGTCTCTGTTTCGATTTGGGTGTGACCGATGTGTCGCTCAGCTCTGGTGAAGAGATCAACCACGCCTCCACATACCTCGTCATCCTCAACGGTGTGATCATCGGCACCCACGTCAACCCTCGCACGTTCGTGACGCGTCTTCGCCGTATTCGTCGTGCCGGTTTGATCGGAGAGTTCGTGTCCGTGATGATGCACGACGTGCAGCGAGTCGTGTACATCGCCTCTGATGGTGGTCGCGTGTGTCGTCCACTGCTTCTCATCGACCCTGTGACGCACCGGACGCGTCTCACACAGCGCCACTTGGATGAGCTCCAAGCTGGTAAGCGCGACCTGCACTCGCTAATCGTCGAAGGCTGCGTCGAGTACGTGGATGTGAACGAAGAGAATAACTGTTTGGTCGCGTTGCACGAGAGCGAGATCGGCGAGCGTACGACGCACTTGGAGATCGACCCCGTGACGATTCTCGGTGTCGTGTCCGGTTTGATCCCGTACCCGCACCACAACCAGTCGCCGCGTAACACGTACCAGTGTGCCATGGGTAAGCAAGCGATCGGTACGATCGCCATGAACCAGTACGAGCGTATCGACACGCTGCTGTACACCATGGTGTACCCACAGATGCCGATGGTGAAGACGCGTGTGCTGGATCTCGTCAACTTCGACAACGTCCCTGCTGGTCAGAACGCGACGGTCGCCGTCATGAGTTACTCTGGTTACGATATTGAAGACGCCATCGTTCTCAACAAGGCGTCTTTGGATCGTGGCTTTGGTCGTTGTATGGTATTCAAGAAGTACCAGACGATGATCAAGAAGTACGCCAACGGCTCGTACGACCGCATCGTCGGCCCGCCAGACTTCGACAGCCTCGTGTCCACGGGTGCCGGTGCGGGCATGGGATTCCGCAACGCCAAGTTCGCGTCGCTGGATGCTGATGGTATCAGTCGTGTCGGTGGAATCGTGCAGAATGGCGCCATCATGATCAACAAGGAGCAGCCTACGCAGTTCAACGACTCGGTCGACGGCCGTGACCCATTGGACGTGACCTACTCGCCAGCACCAACGACGTACAAGGGCCCAATCCCAGGCTACGTCGACAAGGTGCTGCTCACATCGTCGGAGCAGAACCACTTCCTCGTCAAGGTGCTGGTTCGACAGACGCGTCGTCCGGAGATTGGTGATAAGTTCAGCAGTCGCCACGGTCAGAAGGGTGTGTGCGGTACGATCCGCAACCAAGAAGACATGCCATTCAACGACCAAGGTATCTGTCCAGATCTGATCATGAACCCACACGGTTTCCCAAGTCGAATGACGGTCGGCAAGATGATCGAACTCATCGCCGGCAAGGCTGGCGTGCTCAATGGACGTCGTGCCTACGGTACGGCGTTCGGTGAGAAGTACGGCACGGCCGACAACGTGTTGGATTGCTCGCGCGAGCTAGTCAAGAATGGCTTCAACTACGCTGGTAAGGACTATCTCACGTCGGGCATCACGGGCGAGCCGATCCTCTGTTATATCTTCATGGGCCCCATCTACTACCAGAAGCTCAAGCACATGGTCATGGACAAGATGCACGCGCGTGCTCGTGGTCCTCGTGCCGTGCTGACTCGTCAGCCGACTGAAGGTCGATCCCGTGATGGTGGCCTGCGTCTGGGCGAGATGGAGCGTGATTGTTTGATCGGCTACGGCGCGAGTATGCTGCTCATGGAGCGTCTGATGATCTCGAGTGACGCGTTCAGTGCTGATGTCTGCCAGGGCTGTCGTATGCTGGGGTACGAAGGCTGGTGCCAGTACTGTAAGTCGGAGGAGAAGGTCGTGAGCATCCGCATTCCGTATGCCTGTAAGCTGCTCTTCCAGGAGCTCCAGGCTATGAACATCGTGCCGCGCCTGACGCTCAAGGAGTACTAACGCGAAATATAGGACAGGAGAAAACGTGAAATATACAAAACCATTGCCACCAAAGTGTTGGCGTCCAATGCTGTGCCTGTGTGGTCTAACGTTTTGTTGCCGGCTTCGTTGGTCTTCACCCGAGTTTTCGTGCTGCACATGTCTCTTTTGGATTTTGTTGGTCGTTTCTTTTCTTTCTTTGGAGTTTTGTTAGCATTTCTCTTGGGGTTTGTTGGCGATTTCTGCTGTGGTTTTGTTGGTAATTTCTGTTGTGGTTTTGTTTGGGGATCTTTGGTTTCTTTGGCGATTTTGTTGGCGATCTTTTTCTGGGTTTTCTTGACGTTGCTTTTTGTTGTTAGCGCCATTTAGATCCGGAGGCGTCATCCACCGTCGCATATCCTTGAGTGCAGTGCGGGACGAAAAGTTCAACTGGCCATCCTACGCTCTGGCTTTCTCTATGCCCGAACGAAACGGCATTAAAGTCGAAAGGTTCAGTGGTGGACCATCGGCCTCATCGTCGCTGGACACCCCGAGGCCGCTGGGCTTCTCTTTCTGCCGTATCGTGTCGCTGGTGGATGTCCACATCCGCATGTATCCGATCGCTGGCTTCTCAGGCGTTCGGCTCGCGTTCCGCAGTCTCTGAGGCATCCCACGGCACTCAAAAGCACTGTTGCAACCGGACAACACACCTCCGTACTCCGGTACTCAGTACGGTATCTTTATGTACTGGGCACGTGAAACGGTCCGCCCGTTTAAGATCTGATTTCAGTGCGGCAGGGTAGTCTTGGGTCTGCTTCCGACTCGACTCTCTGTCAGTGCACACTGTAACCCCCTTCACGCAAGTATGGCGTCTCTGTCGTGGCATGTACCTGAGGCGACACGCGGAAGAATCGTGCATGTATGCGCACGGGTTCCAGCACTGAGCTCCTACACATTTCATCTGATTGGCTAAAATATTTAGACCTGCTGATTGGTAGAAATACCTCTTCAACTTCGTTATGGGTTCAGCAGCGGCAACTTCCGGCAACCTTCGGTAGCTCGCATCGTGGAAATCATACAGCACTGTACTGCGTGCTCCTAGGCGCTGCGCCCTTGTGTGTTCGTCGACACCAATTTACTGACCCAGTAGACCCACAGCCGACGCAGAAGAGCCCGCCACCGCCTCGACCGCGTCCGGCCATTTGGCCTGGCGTGCTGGCGAGGAGTCATTCTTGTTCCTACCCTCTCACGCCCGTGAGAGAGTCCCCACCGGCTCAAAAGCTCGGTAGACAGCGTCCTCGACGTCCCCTCCCCTCCATCTCCATCTTCCCTTCCTTCATCCTCGTCATCGTCCCCTCCCCTTCCTCCCCTCCACCTAGTCGACTCCGATCCCGATGCGTGTGTCGGCACTTCTTCGCGTGTTGTTTGTATGCGGGGCAGTGGGTCTAGCAGGACAGAGCCACGTCTCCGCGCAGACGGATACGCCAGCCCCTGATGTCACACCCGAGCCGACCACCCCGGCACCGACCGAGTTTCAGCCAGGAACGGTGGCCCCCGCGACCCCAGAGCCAACTACCCCAGCGCCAACGACAGCGGCGCCTACTCCCGTCCCAACCAACGCTACGACTCCGGCGCCAACGAATGCGACGACGCCAATCCCGACGACGGCAGCGCCGACCAATGCGACCCTCGAGGCCGGCTCGATCAACGCCCCTAACACCACGTGCGGCCCTCGCGTGCGCAAGTCCTGGGCAACTCTATCTCCTGCTGACAAGCAGCTATACCTGGACGCGGTGAACGTGTCCATGGCCCTAGGCTACCACACTCTTTTCATGGAGGTGCACTCGCAGCTGGAGTCGCGGTCCGAGTCGCTGCGCACGTGCGGCTTCCTCTACTGGCACCGCCGCTTCCTGTACGCGTACGAGACCATGCTTCGCAGCTTGGAGCCTCGCTTCGCCTGTATGACCGTGCCGTACTGGGACTACTACGCTGACTTTGCCAAGAAGATGGCGGGCGAGTGTACGTCGTTCCAGAACTGCTCGACGTTCCTCCAGGATATGGGCGGCTCCAGTGGCCCGTCGGTGACGACCTTGATCAACGGCATCAGTACGACGGGCAACTGCAGCAACGCGACGTTCATGTCCAACTTCTGCAACTCGTCCTCGGTGTCCGGTGCGGCCTGCAACCGCTGCATCCCACGCAGCGACTGGGACAACAAGTCGTTCCCGTCGGGCTTTGGCTACTCGTCGCTGGCCCGACTGCTCAGCAGCTCATTCCAGTACGCTATCTTCAGCCAGAACCTTCAGTACGGCACCCACAACTCGATCCACAACACCGCCATGGGCGCGTACGGCACCATGGCCATGTCCGCTGACCCGATCTTTTACCCGCATCGGTGAGTAACTGACGCTGTTGCTGATTATCTTGGACGACTGACTTATCGGATACCTTTGTTTGATTTCCATAGTGCGACCGTCGATATGGTGCATCAAATGTTCTACGACTGCCAAGTCGGTCGCGTTATGACTGATACCGAGAAGAAGACGTCTGGGTATGCCTTTCAGCAGTGTATCCTATCAGCGACAGACGTGTGTCCCGTCGTCACAGCCAACCAGACGATGAACTGGCAGTCGCTGACGATGCCCAAGTCCAAGGCTGAAGCCCATCCGATGCTGGCGCCGTTCTTCACGCCACTACCAAACCAGTACTGGCAGTGGGTCAGCGGCACAGACATGGGCAACTTCTCGTACACGTACGAGAAGGACACGCTGTTTGCCATCCTCGTAGCCAATGGAATCTCCTGCCCGAAGAACAAGATCCTCCGTGAGCTCCGTGAGCAGCCAAAGCTCCGTCGTGCGCGTGAGCTGCAGATGACCACCACGAATGTCACAGTCGCACCGAATGCCGACGTGCGCACGAGGTCGGTCGTCAAGACTTACAACTTGTTCTCCAACATCTACACGTCGGCGTTCAGCACCATGGGCTACAACCGCGACCTCGCGTACGAGCAGGTCGAGCTCATGGAGTGCAAGTACTACAACGACCAGCTCAACACGGTCGACAACCTCTCGGATGAGTTCAAGCGCAACTTTGGTCTGCCAGCCAGCGCCTGCACGCCTTGCGGCTGCCGTATCCAGGAGCTCAACAGCGGCAGGAAGAAGATCCAGGTCAGCGACTGGAAGACTACCTTCAATAGGTTCCTGAACTAAAGAGCTCGTCGACTTCCGAGCCATGTGACGTCCTGTGGATGCAAGCAGCTACGTCACCAGCGGCACGGCGTGAGTTCATGTCTAGTGCTTCGTGCCACCACCAACAAGTGGGGAGTAGTCTTCCTCTCCCACCTAGATATTGGTTTTGCAGTCCTCTTCTCCTCTCTTTCTATATATTTTTTCAGATGGCTTCAGCGTAAAATTTTCTAACATAGCTACATCACTGTTTTATCCCCTTATCTTATATAAGATGTTCGTAACATATGCCAGTCTATCCTGAACTTTGGGTCCCACACAACTGTTCGGAATTCCACACCTTGCTGATGCTGCTGACGTCGCTGCGCCGCCGCTCAGCGTCCGTGGCTCTGGCTCAGCACGCACCGCGTCGACTCGTGCGTCTAATGGCCACTCACTCCAAGGGCTACGAGGCCTTTGGCTCCTTCCACACGCCGTCCACGGCCGCGCTGTTCGCTGGAGAGATGCCCGCTGATCTGCCGTCTCCAGCCTCCTTCTTGCCGCCGCTGACGACCGCTGACCGCGTTCAGCTCGGCTCTTCAGCATCCGCTGAGGCTGACGCTGAGCACAACCGCCAGCTCTTCACTGTAGCGTTCGACCAGTGGACGTATCTCAACCACGGCGCCTTCGGTGGTCCCACAAAGTACGCTAGCGCCGTCGCGAGTGCCTGGCGTGCGGTCGCTGACTCGCAGCCGCTGCAGTTCAACGACCGACTGTTGTTTCACTACGTCGTACAGTCTATCCAGGCGCTGGCGCGCGTGCTGAACGTCGCTGACGCCCAGGAGCTCGTGTTGCAGCCCAACGCAACGTCCGGACTCCACTCAGTGCTAGCGTCTGTGCTGAGCCACTCGCTGAACAGCGTCGCTGAAGACGAGAAGGAAGACGTGGTGTTCTGTTTCAGCACGCGGTACGGCGCTGTGCGCAAGATGCTACAGAGCCTAGAGACTCAACCCACGCGGAAGTCGCTGCGTGTCCACGAGGAGCCGTTGACGCTGGCTGAATCCTACGATGACGACGTCGTGCTGAATAAGCTGACACAGTGGCTGAACGACCTTCAGCACGCAAAGCACACGCGCTGTCCACTAGTCATAGTGGACCACATCACGTCCAACACGGGCGTCGTCCTGCCCGTGAAGCAGATCGTCGAGCTGTGTCATTCCCGTGACATCCCCGTGCTCGTGGACGGCGCCCACGGGCTGCTGAACCTGCCGCTGAATCTCGACGACCTCGCCGCTGACTACTACGTAGGCAACTGCCACAAGTGGTTCGCATCACCGAAAGGCGCGGCCTTTCTCCACGTGAACAAGCGTACAGGCATCAAACAGGCAAGCGACGTGGAGATCCAGCCGCGCGTGGTGTCCCACGGGTTCTTCGACGGCTTCCAGAGCGCGTTCATGTGGATCGGCCTGCAGGACTACTCGCCGTGGCTGAGTCTGCCCAAGTGTATTGAATTCTGGGAGTTCCAGGGCATTCAGCAGAGCCGCGAGTACATGCACACGCTGACTCAGCACGCGACTGAGCTGCTGTACAGTGCATGGGGGATGGGCGACGATCTCACACGCGCTAAGAGCTTCCCACAGCACAAGCGCCACGCCATGAGGCTCGTGCTGCTGCCGTCTCAGCGAATTTTCAGCGTGGATGCCAATGGCTCAGTAGCCAACACATCTGCTGACGCCAAGCACATCCAGGACACGCTCCACTTTCAGCACCGCATCGAAGTGCCTGTGAAATGCGTCGATGGAAAGCTCTACGTGCGGATCTCCGTCCACGTGTACAACCACATCAGCGACTACGACAAGCTCGCACAGGTCGTACGCAACGAGTTCAAGTAGCCAGATTCAAAAAGTGATATGAGTATCAATTTTGAACAAATAGATCCTGAAAAGTCGCGTCCCTCACAACATCGGACACCTTCCCAACAAGTGAGACTTTCCTTTTTTCACATACACCATGGCGGCGTATCTTCGTATCTTAAGGCTCCTGCTTGTCTTGGTCTTCGTGGATCATACGCGTGCGCTTGAGTCCAGTGTCTCGCTGTCTCCTGAGCTATCTGTGAGCGTCGCCTCGCTGACTCCTGGGGATCCTGGCTCAGCAGAGGTGCTGCTCACGTGGACGGCGTTCAACTCGGAGCTCTACTACTCACCCAACGCCTTGGCTGGGGCAGCCATCTCCACGGGAAACAGCGACCCCGTCCTCTCCTATGAGGCGCAGTACTCCATCTCAGGTACTGGCGCCTGGACGACGCTCTCCGACCGGGTCTCCGGGACGACTGTGGCGACAGGACGACCGCGTAGCGACCGCCACGAGAAGCAGCGCGTCTTCACTCGCGTGGACGCCGGCCAGACGATCTCCAACGGCTTCTTCCGCTTGACGCTGTCCCACGCAGGCACGAGTCCACTGGATATGCACCAGCACACCGTGACGCCGCCCATCACCTTCGACGCGAGCGAAGTGCAAGTGAAAGCTGCCCTGGAGACCCTGGACGTTGTGTCAAACGTGCAGGTCTTTCGTCGCGTGCTCGACGCTGCTGCAGGGACGTTTGAGTGGATAGTGCTGTTCGATCCGCCGCTCGACGCCATCGCAGATCACGGGGATCTTCCACTGTTGGCGTTGTATTCCGAGTCGATTTCGGCCTCGTACAGCGGCCCCAGCGACCAGGTAGCCGTCCAAACCGAGCGAGAGGGCGCCTTCCACGACGTCGTGTGTGTGGACGACTGCCAGTACTTCGCGTCGACTCTGCCAGTGGGAGCCACGCTCGCCTTCCGCGTCCGCGCACGCTTCGCAGCCGCTGGTTGGAGCGACTGGAGCCGCACGAGTGAGCCGCTTGTGATCCCACCGACGCCTCTGCCGCGTGCGCCGTCGTCGCCTGAGCTTACTGCGGTCTCGGCGTCTCAGTTCACGATCCAATGGACGGCCAACGGCGCCGATAAAGACTTGTTTCCGGTGCAGTCGTTCCACTTGCAGCAGCGATGCGGCCGTGACCTCAGCTGGCGGTCCGTGCAAACGCAGATCCCTCCAGGACGCACAGGAGTCACCGTCGCCACTTCCTCACCGGCTCTTCTTCCAAGTACAACGTGTGTGTTCCGCGTTTCAGCAGCAAACGCGAACGGCGTCGGTCCTTTCAGTACTCCGTCGAGACTCTTTCGAACACTGGCAGCAGAGCCAGGACCTCCTCGACGACTCGCTGTGCTGAGAGATCCTCTGCGGCTGGCGTGGCAGCCACCAGCGACGAACGGAGGCTCGGAGATCACCGCGTATGAGCTTCAGCTGCGTGCGTTTGGGTCAACGACGTGGACGAGAGTCGCGTCTTCAGCCGTCAACCTCACGAAGCCGAGCTGCGTTCTGTCCGAGACTAAGCTGGCGATCGAACCGTACACGCGCTACGTCGCTCGCGTACGCGCACGGAATGCTGTGGGATACTACAGTGCGTTTGTCGAGTCGCTGGACTTCCTCACGGACTTTCGAGTCGACGCAAACACCACAACGACAGCCCCAGTGATGACATCGCAAGCCCAGATACTCTTCTCGGCCTCACGAGCCACTGTGGCGAACGCAATCGACCTCAACTACGTCCACGGCGTCGGCAACGGCGGTGAGCTACGTGGTGAAGATGGCGAACCGGGCGTCGTGCTGGTATTTCCGATCACGTTTGACGGCGAGCTGCTGGACGAGCAGGCATTCTTCTTCACAGGACCATCGCAGAGCTACCAGGTGCCTAATGACAACAACCCACGTAGGAAGATCGTCGCTGTTGACACGTACGCGTGGGGTGGAGGCGGTGGAAGCGGTGGCAAGACGGCGTGGGGCACTGGTGGTGGTGGTGCTTTCGCTCGAGGGGTTTTCCGAGCCTCTGGAGGCGACCGCATCGAGATTCTCGTGGGCGGAGGAGGAAAAGGACTTGATAACGGAGGACGAGGCGGCTGGAACGGCGGAGGTGACGGCGGCTTTGGTGCCTTCCCTGGAGGAGGAGGAGGTGGTGCCTCTGAGGTGCGAGTCAATGATCAAACGGTTCTCGTAGCTGCTGGCGGAGGTGGTGGAGGCTCAAGCGACTACTGTTGCGCGCACGGCGGTGGTGGAGGAGGAGCCGACCCAGCAGAAGACGGACTCCATCCAGACGAGACGACGATCCCACTTGATAGTCGCGTCACTGGAGTCGTGAGGAATGAGTACCACTCGATCAACGTCGAAGGCGATATCCGAGACTTCGTGGGGCTGCCGGCTCGCCACATCAACTTGGATTTCGGCAGAGCAGCGTCCTCAGCCGACTATACGGCGCTTGCTACGGGTGGAGCAGGAGCTTCGTCAGATCAACCGGGAGTCGCAGGCCAGCCAGCGTCCTACGTGGTCTCACGTGTCGGCAAATGCTTCGTGAACGCCGACAGTGGGTCTCTGTCCGTGTCTTCGTCACTTGCAGCTCCTCAGGCGGCGCCGGGACGTCGTCGACAAGGCGGGAAGGGTCAAGATGGTCAGGATTGTGGTGGAGGCGGCGGGGGCGGCTACTACGGCGGTGGAGGAGGCGGCTCTGGCATCGACGGTGCCGGCGGAGGCGGTGGTAGCAGCTACATCGCGACGGAACTTGGCTTCGTACGGTCGCGAAGCATCGCCAAGCAGCAACAGGAAAGCGTCGACAACTTCACTGTCGCTGCGGTGTCGTCTACGGCCGTGAGACTCAGCTGGAAGCCGCCGATGTATGGGTTCCTGCATCCAGTTAGGGCGATCGTCGTGGAGATGGCTAACCGATCCGCGAACGAGAACTTTCGGCTCAAGCGCGTCTTGCCTCCAAACGCGACGCAGTTTATTGTCGACTCACTGAAGCCCGCGTGGTGGTACCGATTCCGCGTGAAGCCTCTCTTTCGCGATGCGGCCGTCGGTGTGTACAGCGACGTCCGCACAGTTCAGACGCCTCCGACGCCGTCAAACACCTGGAAGCGAGTCGTTGGCGTTCGATCTTTGGACGAGCGCACGACCCACGCGAACTCTCGCTTCGTTGGCGCGCAGCCACTGGGGCGTCTGCCGTCCGCTCGACGAGGCCACTCGCTCACGGCGTTTGACGACGGGTTCTTGTACTTGTTCGGAGGGTTGAGTCTCGGCTACGCGTGCAACCAGGCTCACAAGGCGGCCTGTATCACCAGCAACAGCGTCAACAACGAGCTCTGGAGGTTCGATACGCGCACGCTGCAGTGGATGGAGCTGCCGACACTTGGAGGCCCGCCACCCGCACGAGAAAAGCACACGATGGCCATCGTGTCGAGCCATTTGCTGTTGTTTGGCGGCCGTAAAGACGGCGTGAGCGACACGACAGCGGCGTTGAACGACCTCTGGAGCTTAAAGATCGCGTCCACCACACGCAAAACCACGGCGACGCTGCGAGACCGAGAGAGTAGCCTGCCTATCGGAGATGGACGCGAGACGTTCACGATCGGAAACGTCGGGAATACGCCGGACATGTGCGTGGCCGACATGACAGTGACCGTGGATCTCACGCACGCGTGCCAGCAGACGCTTCGTATCGAGTTGTTTGGTCCTGGGCCGTCCACATTCCCGCAACGCCAGCAAACCACGACGTCTCCAGTTGACTCACAGACTGTAGAGACGATCTGGAGTGACCCGACGGGCTTCAGCATGGGCCAGCAGCGCGTGACACCAACTACACCAAGCGCGCGGTCGTTTCCAGTGACGCTGCAGCGTCCTGAGATGGCTTCGACTGGATCACCTTGCGTCTCGGGGGCTCGCACGCTGTCCTTCACAACCGCAACATCTTCTTCTGGCGTGTCTCAACCGCTGGAGTCTCTCGCAGTCTTCCGACAGATCTCGGCCGCTGGCGGCTGGACGCTCAGTGTCACGGACCTGACGCTGGACGGATACACTGGGGCCCTGAACTCGTGGGACATCTCGTTCACGCTGACGCCGTGCGTGCCGACCTTCACGTGGACCAACGTCGGCTTGGCTGCCACAGGAACGCCACCGACTGCCAGGTTTCAGCACACCACCATTGTGTACCAATCGTCCATGTTCATCTTCGGGGGCCGCAGCGTCAGCGACGCCAAGCCGCTGACTGATTTGTGCCGGCTTGACTATGACGCGGCTGGAAACACGGGCGTGTGGACGACGCTGTTGCCCGTCACGGCGTACCGCGACAAAGTATTCTACCACGGACGCACGATGCTGCTGACACCGTACGATCTATTGGCCGTCGGTCAGGGGCTACGCGCTCGTGCGACGACGTCCGAGTCCCACGTACTCAACTCGCCCGTCTTCGTCGGTCGAAAGTCGATCACCGAGACGCTGGCTGCGTGGCAGACGCTGCCGGTTCAAGTCGCAGAGGACGGCGGTGAGAAGGCGACGCCTCTGGCTCGGTACTGGTCCTCTGCCGTGCTCACGAGTGACACTCTTCCCCCTCGAATGTATCTCTTCGGTGGGCAGGACGACACGACGGTCATGAACGACTTCTGGGTGCTGGAGCTGGAGAAGCTGACTGAAGAAGAGCCTTCTGCTGACCTGGAGACGAGGCGAACGGAGATCTGCACGTGGCGACTGGCGAATGCAGCACTGCAGCAAGCGTGGACGGCGTCCTGTGGCGCGACGGCGGCTCGTGTGGCGGCCAACACAGCGACTGAGTGCTCGCTGGACACGCTACTGCTGTACGCGTGGTGCGCCAAGACCTACCAGACCATCCAGTTGTAGGAAACCTACTCGTCCACTGGCTCGTACTCGATCTCGTCCACTTGTATAGGTCCCAGAAGCTCCTGGAGTATCGTCAGCACGCGGCTGCGCACGGTTTCCAGTTGATGCGGCGGCAGGAAGCGGTCGGAGACGGACGACGCGATGGTCACGAGTGCTGGCGGCGAGTCAGCGGCTCGTACAAAGTCGCTGAACTGACTCAGCAGATTGGTGAGCTCGTCGTTGGTACTCTCATGGTGTGGTAGGTCGAGACACGGCGCGGCGTTCCACACTAACGCGAGGAGTTCGCTGTCGCTGGAGATTGAGCGGAGGAAGTCAGCGAAACGCGTCAGCGTGTCAGCCACGTCGTCAGCGTACAGCGACGCAAGCGTAGCGAAGGCGTCCTGGGCGTCAGCAGACGAAGGGTCCTCGTACAGTCGCTGGTGTTGGACACGCGACATGGCGTCCAGGAACGCACGACGCTCAGCGATGCGCTGCTGAGGAGTCAGCGTCAGCGTCAGCGTCAGCGACGACGCTGAGGCTGAAACTTTGTACCGAGGCCGCGTGAAGACCTGGGTCAGCAGATCCACGGCGTCAGCGTCTAAGCGAGCCTCCAGGTCCTTACGGAAGGGGTTCCAAGTCGAAAAGAAGTCGAGATCCACGTCTAAAACCCAAGGCGAAGGGGTCGCTACAGCCACGGGCAGCTCCACGACAGCCAGATCCCACAGTCTAGCATACACAGACGTCTAAATCAATACCAATATAGACCGAATAATACAAGTACAAGGTCCACTCACTTGATAGACGCGGCGTCCATGGCTTCAACGGGTGCGTACAGGTCGTCGTCGATAAAGTGCGGCCAGGGGCAGTTCACGGATAGACGCGAAGGCGGCTCAGATGAAGAGCTCACTCGGCCTAACGCGATCTGATCCATAGACGCCCCTGCCTGCATCTGCGAGGCCCACGGCGACTTGATCCACGTGACGCGGTCGACGTGGCCGGCGGCTATCAGAGGCAGTAGGAACTCAGCGATGCCCGATGGGGAATCATCCAGTGCGTCGTACAGACGCTCGGGACCAAAGACCACGGCAGCGTCGATGGAAGGAGAGAAGGAGAGGTCGGGGTGCGCGTCGAAGTGGACGACGTGGACGCGTTGGAACGGAAGAACGCGGCGGCGGATTGCCTGAGTTACGAAGGGAAATAGTGAGGGGTTTGAAGGTGGATATTGAGAAGGTTAGAGGAGGAATTACCAAGTGGATTTCGGGCAGGACGTGGTGGTGGTCATCAGCTACGACCACGCGAAGTGGCGGATTCTGTGGCTTCGTCATGGAGACAGGAGGACGCGCGGAGGGAGGCGGTGGTGGCGTCGCCATTTTCGTGGGCTGTCGGTTGTGGATGGAAGCCGGTGATCTGAGGAATCGTGTCATCAGCCTCAGACTCAGGTATGGACTCAGAGATGTACCTGGAACATTGCGGTCTTGTATTGGGGTTAGTTGAGGTACCCAATCTCATGATGCCTCGTCAACATGATGCCGGCTGTTCGTTAGACCGACAGCACGCGTCTAACCGGAGGAGGCGTGCGTGCTTCTGGACCGCATTGTTCAAGTTGACCTCCAGTGCTGGACGCAGGTGAACGGACGGCAAGCGAGCGAAGATGGACGCGCACCAGAGCCCGACGCAGGCGTTCGCGCACAAGACGCTGTTCCTCACGGGCGGCACCGGCTTCTTCGGAAAGGTGCGGCCAGATCTAAACGTCTAAATGCTGGACGCGCGTCATGGTCTAACTGCACGACTGGATCTAACGCTTTGCTTTGCGGCCTATTCTTCGTTAGGCTATCATTGAGAAGTTGCTGCGCAGTGCACCCACTATCGAAAAGGTACCGGAGTCTAAACGCCGTCTATCCTGATCTAAATCTTCCGGTCTAACCAGCGATTTGGATCCTCCAGATCATCGTGCTCATCCGCCCACGCAAGGGCATCTCCGCCGCCGACCGCTTGGAGAAGGAGATCATCAGCAGTGCGATCTTCGACCGTCTGCGTCGTGAACGCGGTCGCGATGCCGACAGCTTCATCCGGTCTAAACTCAAGGCCGTCGCGGGCGACGTCACCACGCCAATGCTGGGTCTATCCGAGCCCGATAGACTCATGGTGCAGCAGTCAGTCCAGATCACGATCCACTCGGCCGCGACCGTCCAGTTCAACGAGCCACTTGACGTGGCCGTGGAGATGAACTGCCTCGGAGTTCTCAACACGCTCGACTTCGTCCACACGTGCCCGCACGTCGAGTGCCATCTCCACGTCTCCACGGCTTACGTCAACAGTAACCTCCGTGCCGGTGTGAAGTCTATCCGAGAGGAGCTCTATCCGTTAGACTTTGACGTCGAAGAGGCCGTAACCGCCGTATCCCGCGCCTCGGCCTCGGAACTCGAGCGTCTCCACGTCAACCTTATGGGCACGTACCCCAACACCTACGCGCTCACCAAGTCCATGGCCGAGCACCTCGTGGTCAAGCGTGCGTGTCCGACGCTTCCGCTCGTGATTTTTAGACCCACGATCATCGGCGCCAGCTGGAAGGAGCCCGTACCCGGCTGGATAGACCAGATCGCCGGCGCTGGGGCTATCTTTTTAGCCGTGGGTATGGGCGTGTTAACAATCCTCCCTGGAGACCCTCGCAACGTCGCCGATATCGTGCCTGTGGACCTGTCCGTTAACACGGCGCTCGTGTCAATTGCCGCCGTGGTCGGTGGTAAACACAAGCCTCTCGAGCCTCTTCAGAAGCCGTTTATCGTCCATTCAGGCACTTCGGACCCTCGCCAGAACCCTCTCCGCTGGCGTGTGCCCTGTGGCATCGTGCCGGACTATTTCCGCAAGAATCCGCCCGTGCGTGGGCTTTTCCCAGCCAAATTCCACATGACCACGACCCACCAGCAGTTCCAAGTCGAGTGGTTTCTCAACTACGCGCTGCCGTCGTCCGTGTACTCGACACTGGCCAACAAGAGCGGCAACGAGCACCACATGCGTGAAGCCGCTCGCCTCTGGCAGCTCACGTGGCGCGCACGCACGCTTGTTGAGGTGTTTAAGCCCTTCACGGAGAACCAGTGGGTGTTTACAGCCGACTCGATGGAGATTCTCAAGCGTTTTGCGACCGACAAGACCCACGAGTGGTGGTTAGACGCCAACGAGATCGCGTGGGAACGATACATGTTCAACTTCTGCGTCGGGCTCAAGAAGTACATGCTCAAGGAGGACGTGATCGACGTGGACGTGGACGGCGTCAACCACACGGAACTCGCGCTCAGCACCAAGCGCATCCTCGCGTGGGACCCGGACCACCACGCCATCTCGTTTCCGGGGCTTCTCTCGGACATCTCGTGGGCCTACACGTCGAGTCGCAAGCCAGGGTACACCAAGTCGGGTCTACTAGGTCGGTTCATGGGCTTGACGGGCTGGAAAGAAGGCATGAACCACGAAGCCAGCCACGTGCCACGTCAGCATATCGAGAGCATTGGCGGTGTCCGCAACAGCGTGCTCGAGTCGGAGGCCGTGCGACTGGCGATTGCGAGTCGAGCACAGGCAACTGGACGATCGGAGACCGACGTGGGGGAAGAGGCGCAGAGCATGCTGGACGCCATGGCCGCGCAGGTGGACTATAAGGCGGTGCGCAAGTTCGGCTGGATGCTGCGCAAGGTCTTCCGCCGCATGTACGACAGCATCAACGTGGACGAGAAGGGGCTCATCCAGGTGCGCGAGCTCATGCGCACGCAGCCGAACAGCAGCATCGTGCTCATCCCGACCCATCGCTCGTACGTGGACTTTCTGCTCATGAGCTACCTGTTCTTCGCGTACAACATGCCCGTGCCGTACATCGCCGCTGGCAACGACTTTTCGAATATGGGCGCCGTGAGCAAGATGATGCGCGAGTGCGGCGCGTATTTCATTAGGCGATCGTTCCGCGACGACTCGCTCTACGCCACGATCTTCGAAGAGTACACCAAGGTGAGACCGTGGTGTTTTACACTGATTGTGTTTGCTGGCGGGGAAACTAACGCGTGGGGATTGTGATTGTAGTACCTGATCTCGAACGGCCACACGGTCGAGTTCTTTATCGAAGGCATGCGCAGCCGCAGCGGCAAGCAGCTCAATCCAAAGTTCGGCATCCTTGGCTCCGTCGTGAGCTGCTTCCTCGACAAGCGCGTCGACAACGTATGTCAGCATGAAGGTCTCCAATTGTGGATGATTCTTCTCACCTGTGCGTACCTGCTGTCTCTTTGTAGATCTTCATTGTGCCAGTGACGATCGACTACGAGAAGCCGCTGGAAGTGATGCTGCACCAGAACGAAGTGCTGGGCGAAGGCAAGGTCAAGGAGTCGCTGAGCGCGCTGCTCAAGTCATGGCACGTCACGCGCCAGAACTTTGGCTCCATTTCCGTGCAGTTTGCGGAGCCCATCAGCATGAAAGACTACGCGCGGTCACTGCAGAGCGCGACCGAGCCGAGTCAGCCGGTCGCCAAGCAGACGCTCGTGCAGGAGCTGGCCTACGACATCACGGACGCCATGATCGCAGCGTCCACGTGCACGACGTCCCACATCGTGGCGACGCTGCTGCTGCTCTATCGCCAGGGCATCGCCAAGTCGGAACTCGTGCAGCAAACGAACTGGCTGCGTCTCGAGATCCTGCGTCGCGGCGGCCGCGTCACAGGAACCCAAGGCCGCTCGCCGGCCGTGATCGTGGACGGCGCCTTGGAGCTGCTCAAGGAGCTGGTTGTACGACGACGCAAGGATCTGATCGAGCCCGCCATCACCACGGTTCGTTGTCTGGCCACCGTTCATTGTGTAGGAGGATGTGGACTGACTGACGGAGTGTTTTCTATGCTACAGCGCGAGCAGTATCCGAACATGATCGGTCTCGGCTACTACCGCAACAAGATCCTGCACTGGTTCAACCGCGAGGGCGTGCTCGCGTGTGCGTTCCACGCGCTTGAGGTCTTCAGCGGCGGCCCTGCGCCTCAGGATCCCACGGCAAACGCCAGTGGAAGCGGAGGCGTCCGTGCGGATCAACTGCTGGACGGTGCGCTGTTCCTCCACGAGATGCTGCTCCACGAGTTCGTGCGCAAGGACTGCTCCAAGGACAGGTTCCACTTGGAAAACTCGCTTGACTACATGGTCGCGCAGCAAGTGTTCAAACGTAGCAGTGGCAGTGCGGGCCAGCAGACAACCGTCGTGCTGGGCCACGGCTCGGGTCGTCCGCTGTTCTCGCTGCTGTGCATGCTCGTGTGGCCGTTCGTGGACAGCTACTGGGTCGCCATCAAGAGCCTGTTCGCGCTGCGACCGGCGCTCGAGATCAGTGCCGACGACCTGCTCAAGCGCATCCAGTGGCTAGCAGAGACCGTGAGTCCACTGCATTTCTGTCAAGGTCTCTTTGAAATTGATCACGGTCTCACTTACGTGACTGTGTTGTTGTGTAGATGTACCACGAGAAGCTCGTCAGCTTTTACGAGTCGTGTTCGCTGGAGACGCTGCAGAACGCCATCGGTTTGCTGGAACGCTGGCAGGTGATCGAGCGCTTCGTCAAACCCAGCGGCCGAAAGGGCGACACGAAGGCCGGGCCTGCGATCATCCGCTTGACGCCGCGATTCGCACAGGAGAACGAGCTCGAGGCGCTGGCGCTGCGTGTGGGCAAGTTCCGCAAGCTGCCGCACGGTGGCGCGCTCGTGAACGCAAATGACACGTCGGGCTTTGCACACGCGAGCCACCTCATCGCCCAGCTTCCAGCGTTGTCCAAGATGTGAGACTATCTAGCAGTGTGGTAATTCATCGTGTAAAAAAGCTGTGTGGGCTCCTCAACATGAATCTTTCAAGAAACGTGACGCTTGGATAACTGCTGATTTTCATCTGCAACCAAGTGTACCCTCTCCTGGCGTACCCTCACCCAGTGTACCCACGGGCGAACCCATGCCAAGTGCACTCACGCCAGCTGCAACTGCAACCGAGGCGAACGACTAAGTAGCGGGTCCCCAGGGGCGGCCACTACGCCGTAGTGCACGACTCCGCTAGTGCTCATGGCGCCACTAGGGGGAGGAAGTAGAGAAAAGCAAAGAAACAGGAAAGAGAGGCCGACTGCATAGTTCACTTTCTAATCAGCGCTCTGGCGCCAAAATACAAACAAGCTTCAGCTCTCCAAGTCAACGGTCCACGGCTGCAGCTCAAGAAGGCCAACAAGTGGAAAGAGACAACAGACCGTGATCAACAACTACTATTTTCTTCCGCGACGAACTTCATCAGACGGAGTCGCACCAATGGTGACCTGTGCTTGCCGAGGTTGCCACGCTGGCTGCAGTGCAACCGAACGGATATTCGTGGCACACTGCTGGCTCTTCCCAATGCTTCTCTTCTGTTCTCTTTTCCTCGCCCAATATAGTGACGGCCCAGCCGGCCGCCCTCTTCCAGCCACTGCCTCCCACCACGAGAAGATCTCAAACCAATCTTCGCTCCAACGCCTTAGGGATCTCTCGGTCTCTCTTTCTCTCGTCGACTCGCCATGAAGCTCTTCCAACTCTTCACAACGGTTGTCGTTGCAACGCTCGCGGCGCCGTCGCTCGCACTCAGTGTAGACAACGCCTCGCTCGTGCAACAGCCTCCTCTGTCATCCTCCACTTCGGAGCTGACGGTCGGTGCCATCGTATTCGACCACACAGCGGCGCTCGACTACGTCGGACACGTGACCTACTTCGAGTTTCTCCCGCTCGTCAACAAGACTGCGAGGTTCACGACCGTCTCCAACCGCACGGGCCGCGTCCAGCCGTCCGACCGCCCAGGCATCTTTGCCGACTTTGCCTTCCACGACGCGCCCACCAGTTTGACGTGCTCGTCATCCCTGGCGGCCCAGGGGACGCCGACTTGGTCGCCAATGCGGCGTTCATCGACTATGTGCGTCGTGCCGGCGAGCGACGTACGTGCTGAGCATCTGCATGGGCGGCAGTATCCTCGGGGCTACAGGATTGCTCGACGGCCGCAACGTCACGACCAACAAGCGCAAGTTCAAGAAGATCGCGGCCGCTAACCCGAACGTCAACAAGGCCCGCTGGGTCGTGGACGGCAAGTTCTGGGCGAGTTCGGGTGTCACGGCCGGAGTCGACATGGGCCACGCGTTCTTCGGGTTCCTGTTCGGCACGGCAAATGCCGACCGAGCCGCCGCTCTCATTGAGACCGTGCCCATCACGGACTCGAGCAATGACCCGTTCGAGTACGTCATCGACCTCAACTGAGCGACGCGGGCTTTAGTGTGTAGCTCACGCATATAGCCAGTACATCTTTTGTTGATCTGTACGTAGCGAAAGGCTAAGCCTAACACGAATGCACCTCCACCCGCGCAAGGTGTGAGACGCTAGAGACACCACAATCGTGATTTATTGTTTGATTTTACCGAATGATCGAAAGCTCTCTCGTTCTCGGCTACAACTGTGTGATGAGCGTGCTCCTGTCGCGAGGCGTGTAGCTGAGCGCACACTCGTTCGCGTGATCGGCTTGCCACTGCAGAGGCTGCAGCCCACAGGGCTCCGAGGACGGAGGCGATGGTAGTCGTGGAGGGAAGAGCTGCGGCGTGTCTTCGGGGAGGTCCGGGTCTGGGAAATCAGGCGCAGACGCGGGGTAAACCAGCACAGCTAGCGGAGCAGAAGACGCAGGTCGCGGGGTTGGTGATGCTGGATAACATGGTTGGACGGGGGATGGCGGGGCAGTCTGCTGTGAGCGGAAGCGACGGTTTCTGCAGTGGATACAGAGGAATAGCATGGCCATGCTGAGCGGTATCAGCAAGGAACACCACCACGAGGAGGTGGCCAAAGATGGGGTCAACGCCAATGTCTAAGTTGGATGTCCAAGGCTCGTAGGGGTCCATTTCATAGAGCCAGGATAGTGAGTCGGCCGTCGACATGGTGAAGTTGACGGTTGCTGCAAAGGACGCCACGGTAGAAGTTGCCTTGCCAACCGCTAGTGGTTGGAGGCTCCAGTCGAACGACGTGATGTCGCTGCTGAGCCACGCGCCGTTGAGTCCGCGGGCCTTGCCGCTGAGAAGGGTTGTTTTGGGGCGAAGAGGAGTGCAGCGGAGCGGAACGACTCAAGCACGAAAACGGGTTTCTGGTCTGAAGAAGAAGAGGGCGTTCTCTCTTTCCAGCCAATCGATCCCAGCCTGCACCAACTGCAGCTGCTCAAGGCCTCTGCCACTCATTCGGCCCACCCGCTCCGCCTCTGTAGAGTAGGGTGGTTTTCTCCCCATGTGAAGGGTTTCCACCAGAGTAGTCTAGAGTGAGCAGTTCATTCGCAGTTCTGCTGAGAAGAGCGCCGACCACAGCCAGCGTCCGCCACAGTCCTCGGCGCAAGATCAACATCGACATCGACATCGACGACGACATCAATATCGATCAAGACATCAACGGCTCGGTCGCGCCTGCTCTCTCGCGAGACCCGCCCTCCACGTCCCAGGGGGCTGCGCTCGAGCTCTCATCACGCAACTCAGCCTCTCGGTACCTACTACGAGTCCGACTAGCGCTCAGGCCACTCGAGGCCGCGTAACATTCGAATAAAGTGCTCTTTGCCCCACGCCCTCTGATCTTCATTGAACAGAAACTGGCCTAGCAGTCGCAGTTCCGCATCAGTCGTGGTGCTGGTGAATGCCACCTCGTCCAGCCGAGCCGACTGAACCATCACCAGCGTCTGGCTCTCCTTCTGGCCCAGCAGCGTGTCGTACAACTGAGTCGCCGCAGTTGAAGACCCTGTGGTGCTCAAGCGACTCGTGAGGATCACCACGTCGATATTCGAGAACACACTCCTGTCGGTGGCCTTGGCGGATGGCTTGTACACAAGAGACAGCGAGCTGTTGATTGTTGACCCGACGCCCGGTTTGTACAGCGCCTGACAGGCGGTCGACTGACTGGCCGAGTACGCACAGACGCTAGGCTGCCGCTGAAGAACCAGTCCGTCGCTCATGACCGAGGCTCGAAAGTCGGCTGTGAGCTGCTCGACAGTAGGCTCGGGGCTTGTCGGCCACAGCTCGGACGCAGTCACGACGGTATCCACAAACGCCGCCATGCCCGCAGTCACGCCTGCAGCTGTGAGGGCCAGATTTGTGAACGAGGCTTGGGTGAGGAAGTCCTCGATGTTGTCCTTGTCTGCGTACGTGTCGCTGCATCGAGCGACTCTGTAGATGAGCGCGGGAATGGCCTGATGACCACCGTTGGAAACCGACTGCCGCACTTTGCTGAACAGGCGTCGCACGCCGTGGGACGCCGTGAGGTCCCGAGCGTCTTTCAGTGCCGCCGTCTTGAGCAGAGAGATGCAACTTGAAGCGTTTGCGGACAGCGCAGGCAATGAAGGCGTCGTAGTGGTGCTGTCCATCCGCGTGTAGATCTGCGTGATCACTTCTGCGAGAGACGCGTCCTTGAACTTGGATTTGCACAGTGGGTCCGACGCGCAGGCCGACACGAAGCGGCTCATGGCGTCGCCCACGGACTTCTCCGCCACTGGCGTCGAGAAGGGCGAGTCCAGGATCACACCGGTCACGGAGACAGCCGCGGCTGACGACGTCAAGCCGTCCGTTGTGATGGAGACCTTGGTTTGGCTCAGCATCCGCTGTACCACGCGCGTAGATCGCCCGGATGCATACACGTACGTGGGACTCGTGGCTGGCGTCTTCTCTTGAGTCTGGACGATCCTCATTGCAAGTGTCAGGTCCTGAGCCGCGCTGTCCAGCGAGTAGGCGTTGGTGCCGTCATCACCGAACGTCCTCTGGATCCAGGCCTTGCACACAGCCTGAGCCGTCACGAATGATGAATCCACGAGCGGCCGCGTGCCATAGTCAGCTACCAATGACGAGCACGGCAGCGTGGTGTTCTTGCTGTCACCAGCCACGAAGATATACGGGAAGAGCCGACTGTCGAGTGCGTAGAC
>JAADXE010000235.1:0-37435 GCA_023337545.1 Pythium coloratum
CACCGCCGTGATCTTCTTCAGGCATCCATCGTCACAAACTTCAAAGCCTCGGACGAAGTTCTCACAGCGCATGTAGTCGAAGTTGGCGAGTGTGTTGAACGTAGACTCCTCCGCCGCCGTGCAGCGCGTGGCATCCGCCGCATGCATTGGCATGGCCATCGCGATGAGTGCGCCGACCATGAACACCCTCGCACGCATATTGCTTCGTTCTAGTACACTGGTAATGCTGCTTGTCAGGTTTTGTTGCCAGGGCAGATTGAGTTGTGAGATCTGGACGAGTGAGTCTCGCCGATGTGCTGCAAGAGGCAAGCAGCTTCATCGATCGCACGAGGTACCTCAAGCACTGCTCGAAGCAGTGGGTACTGTTTGCTGCGTACTGTACTGTACGGTCCATTGAGCACCCTACAGTACCAACTTGTCCCGCACGATCCGCCGGACCGCCACGTGCGGCGGGACTGTCTGTCTGGTGTCCGAGCGGATCCGAAGCACATACACATAAAGTACAGTACATGAAGTCAAAGGGCTTCCTCAGTACTTTGAAGTATGTACTAATGGATTAATGGCGGATACTGACTGGGTGTATATCGTCATGTCGTGGTCTCACACATCAATGCACCAAATCAGAACCACCGACCAAACGTTGGAGTCCAGACGAAGAAAGTCACGAAGTGCCTGCATGGAGCTGGAAGAGAGCACGGCAGCACTTCCCTCGTGGCACGATGCAGCACGCTTTGTGCGAGTCGCGTAGGACACCAAGTTGACATGGCAGACAAGCAACGGATCGACGATTCCAAAAAAAATAAACGTGCTCGCCTGCACGCTTCGCGTCAACTCCACGCGCACGCGACTCTTACTACTCCTACACTGCTCAGCCTGGGCGCACACTCGCTGAATGGCTCATGGTTGAGTCGTCGCGCCTAAGAATGCTGCTCCGCGTTGAGACGGTCTCGAGGCGGGTCCATCTTCTGGATCTTGACCTTGGGGTCTTTGCGCAGCGTGCTGAACAAACAAAAAATAAAAACGAAGTCAGCAACTCGATCATCATTGGCTTCCTTCCATATCCAAACGAAAACGTACCTCAAGTCGTTCGGCGTCACGAAGATAAACTGCTTGCGAGCGTCGTTCTTGGCGGCGTCAACGAGCAACTGGATCGTCATGTCGCGGTTGACAGAGTCCATGAACACGTCGAACTCGTCCATGACTCGGAACGGACACTCGATACTCTCGCCCAGCGCCAGCAGCAACGACACTTGCGTGTATGAGCGTTCACCACCCGACAGCTCCTTCATATCCGTCACCTGCGACTTCTTCGACAGGCCCTTGTCGTTGTGTAGCACCGCGATCTCGAGGCGCTGGTCGTCGTGGCGGAACTTGAGCCGACCGGCGAAGCTGTTGAGGTTCATGTACTTGTTGAACTCAAGCGACGTGCGGCTGGCGATCTCCTTGCGCAGAATCTGCCACACGCGCTGGCGCTCTTCGAGCATCGACCGCACGCGTTCCACGTTCGTCGAAAACATGTCGTACGTGAGCTTCTTCTTCTGGAACTTGTTCGTCTTCTCCTCTTTGTCGACAGCCAAATCGTTCAAGTCCATGCCCTGGAAGCGGCTGCGCTCCTTGTCGATCTTGCGTTTGATGTCGGTGAGTCGCTTTCCGTAGTAGTCGTGGGTCTCCGAGACTTCAATGCGCTCGTCACTACCACACACAGCCTTCGCCTTCTCACTGAGCTCATCGCAGTCTTCACGAATCTGCTGCAGTTCGGCGTCCCACTTCTCCACAAACTCTCGCGCGGCTGCCGCTTCTCGCTCCTTGCGCAGTTCCAGCGCCTTGGTCTCACTCAGGTGCTTGTACACACCATCCACATCCTCTTGTAGCTCCACCAATTCGCTCGAGATCTCCGTCTCCTCGTTTGTCAAGTCCTCGACCTCCTTGAGGAGTCCTTCCAAGTCGGGGTTGAACTTGGACAACATTTTGTTCAGCTCCGTCTCGCGCTCGTGGATCGCGGTCAGTTCACCCCTGGCTTCGTGGATCTCGCCTTCGAGCACACTCGTGTCCAGCACGTTCTGCTGCATGTCATCCGAGATCTCTTCCTCCATGTTGCGGAGCTCGACTCGGCGATGGTTGAATTCGCGCGACAGCTTGTCAAGAAGTTGGTTCTGGCGGCGAGTCTCGTTGTTCAAGTCGTCACGCTCACGCCGCAGACGCTGTTCATCGCGGCGAAGCATATCGCAGTTGCCTTGCAAGTAGTCCAAGCGGTTCTCGAGTTCTCGGACTTCGCCTTCAACATCTTGGGCAATGATCGTACTGCGGCGGGAGCCCTTGTTCGCAATGTAAGCCAAGTTGCCGTTGCGGACGACGAACTTGTCACCGGACGGCATGTACACTTCCGAGACGAACTTGGCCATGCGGTAATTACCGCTCGATCCACGCAGCACTCCACGCTCCGCCGACTCCTTGTCGTTGAACAGCAGCTTGCTTTCTGTGCTGCAGACGTCGATCAACGCGTTGAAAACTTCGTCGTCGCTCACTTCCAAGATGTTGCAGATCGCGTGGGCCGCCAAGTCGCCTTCCGCTAGACGCAAGTTACCGTACCGGCGACCACTACGCTTTGCGATGATGATCGTCGCCTGGTTTGGTGGACACTTTATCCGGCGCTTGAGGTCATCCAGCAGTGCCTTGTCCCGACCATTCACGACCAGGTAGCTCTGCAACGTGCCCTTGAGAGCGACTTCGATGGCGACCGCGAGATGCATGAACTTCTCAGGCAGTTTGACGTGGACACCGAGTGGGCCAATTGGAGGAGCAGCGAATCGATGAATGTTCTCCTCAATCAGCTGCTGCAGCTGCGGAATCCGGTTGCCGTAAACTGCGAGGCTGTTCTGCTTTTGTGAACGCAGACCCGAGATGCGAGATTGGACGCGCTGAATCTCGCTCTCGGCATCGCGAAGCTGACGAACGCAGTTGTCGTGCTGGTATTCAAGGTCTTCCAGTACCTCACGAGGTGGGTGCGCCTGCTGCTTTGCAGTTTCGAGCTCTCGCTCAATGTCGGCCAGGTCGTTGCGTTTGCGTTCGATGCGATGTCGCAACTCATCGCTTCGCTGCATGCGCTGCTGGATCATCGCTTCGTGGTTACGTCGCTTCTCCTCGATCTTCATCTCTAGGCGTTGGATGCGCTGCTTCGTGATGTCTCGCTGCTGGCTCAACTGCTTCGTTTCCGCCTTGTGTGCGTGCAATGGACGACGCGCTTCACGGATGCTGTTCTTCTTCTGCTCCTTGCGTTGTTGAACATCACGGGCACGAGTGTTGACGGCCTCGAGCTGGTCATTCTTCTGGCGCTGCTTCCGTTCCAAGGTTTCGACCAAGCGAGACACTTGCTCATACTCCTCTTGCGTGACAGCCACGTCCTTCTGCTTCGTGCGCATTCGCTTGGCGACTTTTTGGGCCTCGAGCTCTTTCTCGTGCACGAAAGACCATGCCAGCTCCTTCTTCACTTGGACGAATTCTTCTTCCAGCATGCCGATACTCTGGGCTTCTTCCCATCTCTGGACGGCTTCTTCCATGGCTTCTTCCAGCGACGCGAGCTTGATCTTCTCGCGACGCAACACCGAGTCCGTGAGCCCGCGAGTCTCTTCATCGATCTTTCCGTACGTGTTGCGCATCTTGTACAGATCCGTGGACTGCAAGAAGAACTTGTACTTGTCGGTCGGGTTGCCCTTCAGGAACAGCTTCGCGTTCTCTTGATCCAAGATCGCGCACGGGTTCTCCGTCTACGCACAAAAACAAAACAGTCATGAGTCTCATGCCAGTTGGGTACACTGTACGTGGCCAAAGCCCTTACCTGGATATTGAGATGGTCCAGCATCGCGTCCAGGTCTTGCTTGAGCTTGGTCACCATGACCCCGTGTTCGTTCTTCATTCGGTACTCAGCCGAGCCATCACGACGGATCAGACGCTCCACGATGATCTTCTTGCCGAAGAGCTTCGGTCGGAATGCGTCGCCCTCCTTAGCAGCTACAGCACACAAGCACACAGCACAAATGATCAGCGCGACGCCAGAGCCACCACAACAGCTATAGTAGGAAGACGAACCATCGTTACGCAACGTGATCCGCACGAGCGCGTTGCCTTCGTGGCCGTGGCGAATGAGGTTCTTGATGCTCTTGCCACGATGCGTGCTGCGTGCACTCGCACCCAGACAGATCTAATCACAAGCGCGAGTCGTCGCTATTAGCAAACGGAGAAAGGCGGTCGGTCGCCTTCGTCTGACGGTTTCCTTACCTGAATTGCAGCGATAATCGCACTCTTGCCACTGCCGTTCTCGCCCGTGATGAAGTTAATGTGTGGGGACTGCAATCAGACAAACGCAGGCATCAGTACTGTAGCGCAGGTCAATCGCCTCCTTTCACGAGGGGAAACGTACGAGTTGCACGCGCAGCTTGCGGTGGCACATGAAGTTCTCGCAGTAGATCTCCTCGATCACGCCCATCTCGGTCTGGACCTTCTCCTCGCCACTCGCGCTCTCGCTGACCAGCGTGCCGTTCATCTCCTGCGTGGCCATGAGCGTTTCCTCCTGGTCCTCCGTCTCGTCCGCGTCCGCTTCCGTCACTGGGCGCTTGCGCTTTCCAGTCGCGGGTTTCTTGCCCTTCTTGCGCGAGCCATTGCTAGCGCCGTAATCGCCGTCGCTGTCGTCAGTTTCCTTCGTCTCTTCGTCCATCAGCTCGTCCTCATCGTCCTCGTCGGCGTCGCTGGTCGTGTCATGCGAGCCTGTGGACACTCGTCCGCCATTGCGACGCGCACCGCCGCGAGCAGCAGACTGGGAGGACGCCTGCGATGGAGACGACACACTGTCACCATGCCGTGTCTTGCGCGCCTTCGCTGCAGCCGCCATGTTGCGACTTCGGGCCAATTGATCTGCCCGCCGCCAAGAGCTTCTTCGCACGTCGGGCGCCAATTTGGATGATGTAGGAAAAAGCGCCAAAATGGCCAGTGATACCGGTACCACAACCAGTATTTTCAAATATTCTGTACAGATAGTGTGGGCCACTTGGATTGAAGGTGTTTAGTTCAGGTGGTCCACGTAACTTTCTGGTTTCTTTTCCTCCTCCTGGAAGGAAACCACGCAAATGGACACATCGCCATCCGCGGGCATCGGACAAGAAACGGAGAAGGAACACGACTGCGCCAAGCGCTGTGGATACGTCTACATACATAAAGACTCCTCGTAGGAGTGCTACGTGTGGATCTGAAGAAGGATCTCGCGAAAGAACGAGTCGAAGACGCGGCAGGGCGAGACAGATAGAGTGGCGTGAACCCAAACGGTTGCACCATGGCATCCCACGCGACGGTGGCGGCTTCACAGGCGACTGCAGACGAATCCTCGTCTCGTGAAGCGCCAGAAATGAAAGCTGGAATCAAGATGCGTGGAAATGAGGACCTCGTGGAGCTCGTGCGGCTGCTTATGTCGTTGCGGTTCGCAGGTGACGAGTATTCGCGTGAGCAGCGCGTGGAAATGTTGCAGGCGGCGCAGCAGACAACGCGGCGCATCGCACGCGAACTACTGGCGGACGACCCACAGAGCGACGACGCGGATACGGATCTTCTGCGTGTGACTGTGGCTCCGCCGCGGTCGTTCTTCACGTTCCAGGGCAACGGCCGCATGCACTTACCGCTGATCGACTGGGGCGCCTTCCGTGGCTATTCCATGGTACTGTGGATCTGCGTGGACAAAGTCGAACCAACGCAGGCGCCGACGCCGAGCTTTCAGCTCTTCCGCTTCGCAAATGCGTCCGGAACGCTCGGTGTGGAGGCGTCGCTGGCGTTTGAGGACGGCAACGTGGCGAGTCCACTGCTGACGGTGCGTAGCTGCGCTCCTCACAGCGGCGGCGCTGACCAAAAGCGTGGGCATTTCGGTGCAGCGGTCGTAGCTGCGATCGCCCCGGCAGTGACGAACCCACCGTCATCTTCCGAGTGGCGACAGGTCGTACACCGCGTGCAGCTCAAGAAGCGGCAGTGGCATTTACTGGTGGTCACGCACTCGCTCCATTACGTGCGGAAGAGTCGCGTCACGTGCTATATCGACGCACAGCCACAGTTCAGTGAGGTAGGTGGTCTCGTCACTGAGGTGGTTGGCTCGATGCGTGCACTAACATGGTTGATGGATTGTTGTAGGAGCTGGTGTACCCATCGGGGTTAGTGCAAGCTACGAAAGCGACAATTGGTGGTGGCAGCAACGTCGCCGTTCGCCTCGCCAGTGCTACGATGTTCCAAGATGAGATCTCGAAGGGCGTGATCGAGTCCATATTCGCCCAAGGACCGAGCGTGAGTCTGTTTCGGCGATGGAGAACGACCCCCAGCGGCTCGAGTGCGCTTCACATGGTGGATTTGAGAGATACGACGGTGCTGAGTCCGTTCACTAGCCCGATGGATGATGCCGTCGCCCGTGCGGCTGCCCTCACGAAGCTTCAAGCAGTTTTCTCGTTCAATGCGATCGACAAGATTGATGGCCACGAAGAAGAAATCTATGCGGATCGGTCGGTGGAATGGATTGCAGAAGGACTTACGGGAAGCAAAGGCAAGTGGGTCTCACTGGAGAACATCAACGCGACGTCTGAGATCCAGCAACGTAACGCCCGCTTGGGAAAGAATGTGGAGAGATGCACAGCCGCCATGGGTCAGGAATTGAAGACTGGCTGGTTTCGCGTGTTCGGTGTTGAAGCTGTTCCAGTCGTCATGGACTACTTGCTCAAAGCAGTCGAAGATCTATCGTCGAAAGAGAATGCCGATTCCGAGGCGAATCTCGCGCTGCTATCGACGCTCGAAAACGCAGTTGCAGATGTGCTCTCGATCGTCAGGGGCCTGCTTCTGAACCAAGTCCGGAACATTCACGAATCGTTGCGGATATACCTACTTCACCAGATATACCACGTCAGTCAGCGGCATCCTCGAACTATTGCCGCCGTGTGGACTCCGAGGAACATTGTCGCTTGCGTGGAAGTGGTATCGAGTATGCTGGCGTTGGTTCCGGCTAGCCTCGTTGAAGGCCGACATCGAAGCCACCCGACCCAACCATCGGTGTGGTCGTGGAATCCGTTATTTGGATCTGCTGTGCGTGCGTGGTTGCTCGACTACCGAGTGTGGGCTACACTGAGCTACAAGACTCAGTCGATTTACAACCATCAGCTGTATCGTCTGGCGTGTGAACATCCCAAGTTACTGAACGACCTCAACACCGTCAACCGGCTACTCGAGACATTGAATCTTCACTTCTCAGAACGGCATGGGCACGCAGCAGGAGGTGACCTACGTACCCAGAACACCAAGTCTTCGGGTGATGCCGATAAGGAGAAACATTGGAAACTGCAGTGCATACACACCATCATGGAAACCATCGAGGTGTGCTTGGTGAACCAGAGCGTTCACGTGCACGAAGCGCTGGAGCAAGAAATTCTGGAGACGACGTTCGCACGAGCTAGTGACGCACCACCCACAACGTCACCGGGGGGAGGAACGAGCTCAAGCACACCATCAGCTGCAACCAGTACGAATGCAACACCTAGTGCGGAAACCCGAGCTGGTGGGTCAGCGGCGTTTGCGCAACGTCGGAAAGGCGGTGTCTTCTTCATGAACTTGGAGAACATCATCTGGAGCGATCAGACGCCAACACCGAACGAAGCTCCACGAGGCCAGCTGCACAGCGAAGACAAGTCAGGCGGAAGTGCTCCTTCGGATGCTACGAGTGCATTGTCACATGTGCAAATTCGCTTCTCTCTGCTGCGGGACTTGCGCGCGATTCTTCGCTTCCTCGTGATATGCAAGGATCCTACCGTCTGCTCTGCGTTGGTGCAACTGTTCCGTCGACTTTCTAGCGCGTACCTCGACATGCGGTTCGGCCTGATCAGCTCCAGCCTCATTGACACCTTGTTGCGTCTACTGCGTTCATTTAGCTCGCAATCGTCTCAACAGGATGAGCAACGAGGCAAACGACACAGGCATAAGACATCGTCGTCAGCAGAGGTTCAAGTGGCGACGATTCCGCTGCTGATTTATCTGCTGGATTGGCTCGAATCAGTGGAAGGAAGAACGGTGTGGTGTGGCTTGGAGGAGCACTTGCGATCGATTCTGAACGGAGAAGGCACCTTCACTCGTGGCTTCCTCGAGCTCATGATGGAATTCTACTTCGATCCGATCGGCCTCTTGGGTGTGCAGCAGAGTATCGTCATGAACGATCCGTCGAAGAAAGACTCGATACTCTTTCCACTCTCGCCCATCCACGGTGGCACCAAACCCCATAGCTCGTCGATTCACGACACCGGAATCGTCGTCATGACGGAAGACGGGCTGCGTGGAGATGCAGCGGAGGCCGACGTCGGAGGTGGTGGCGGAGGTGTCGGACTCGCGGCTTGGATCAAGTTGGCGACAGGGTTTTGTGGCAAGAAGTTATCGTTATCGTGGGAGAAACGAGTCCAGGTCGTTCGCATGGCGGCACTTCGAAGTCTCACGATGAATATTGAAACTTCATCTGATGCGTCCCCGACTCGCAAACATTTAGACGACGATGGCCGCGTAGCGCTCGCAGAAGTGTACGACAAGGGCGTCGAAGGCATCATCAGCCTCCCGTTGAAGAGCATTCTTCCTTTTCTCCCGGTGCTGCTGGCGCAAACTTCAGCGAGTGTGCGTGACCGCATTTTGATGGAGATCAGCGTGAAGCTCAAGACGGACGATGCACTCCAAGACCATCAGATCCTATTGATGAAAAAAGACTGGGTGGAGGCGCTGCTCGAACTGTGCGTGATATGCAGCTGCGGGAAGAATCAAGAAGACCACATGCATCCAAAAGAGACTTCAGCCAGCCCAAGTGGGCGGAAAGCCGCGAATCGTCTACCTGCGTACAGCTTCGACGCCAGCAAGACAGGCGAGGATTTGGTCGTGGATGCTGTCGTGTCTCTACTGGCTGGTGCGATGCAACATCCTCGCGGTTGGAGAGCCTTCGTCGATGTGATTGGCGCGTTGAAGATCATGCAGCGCAAGTACTCGATCAAAGATGACTCACTCGCTAGCTTGCCTCCAGCGTCGTCGATTCCAGCTGTGCTCGCGAATCATTCCAAGATAAACGAGGCTCAGCTGCTAGTCCTTGTGCACCCACTCGATTGGCTAGGACGCCTCACGGGTATCGTGCTTCAGAAGATGGCAAGAAGTCGAACAATCTTGACCAAGACGCTGACAGAGAATGTGCACAAGGTGTTGGTGCTGGCGCAAGAAGCCTTGCTCTCGACGCCGCATCAGCACTGCCCCGCAGTCCAAGGCAGTTCCTTGCCCCCTCAAAGAGTGAGTGGGAACTATGTGTTTTCCGACGCACAAACCTTCCTGCTGAACGCCGTACTCGATGTCTGCACGAGACTCGTTGACAGCACGCACAAGCAGTATCGCAGCGGGCTTGTACCGGGCATTCAGATTCTTCAGACGTCACTGTCGTACATCCCAGCAAATGGAGCCGCACTGTTCGCAAGGATAACTCAGCTCATGGAGAAGGCTTTCCAGCAGGAAATGAATCCAGCGTCGGCGGTGCGAGTATTCGACCACATTACTCCACGCGAAGTTTTCCTGAGTGCATTAGTGTGCCTTCGTCGCGCTCTTCTCATGCAACACGGCACCATGAGTGGCAGCATCGATGATCAAGAATCCGAGATACGAGAATCACTACAGCTTCTGATTTTGAAGCTCTGTACAAGTGAAGTTTTCCTCGACGATCTGCACAGGAACGAGCTGAGCGTTCATGTACTGAGCGACATGACCGAAGAAAATGCTGTTGCTGCGGTGCTTGACGCGCTTGGTTCCGCAATGAACGATGCAGAAATGCATGAACGTGAAGAAGAAGCGGATTTAGTGCCACTGTTCCCGAACGCGAAAGAGCTTCGTCAGAGTGATTCGTTGAATGATCAAGAGCAAGGTCGTGAAGGAGATCTTGGTCCAGATCCGTTTGCGGTAGCGTTCGCCGGCTCTACAGCTTCCAACTCGAAAGCGATCGTCCGGGCATTCGACAATTTGGGTGATCGCTCACTGTGGGCAGTGCTTGAAGTGGAGGAAAACAGAATGTTGGAAACTTTGAAGGAAGTCACGGCACGAGAGGGAAAGCGTCACGAGCAAGTCGCGTCTGTGATCGTGCCGCAGCGTGACTTGTGGACGCGGCGTCTGTGGGAATCGCAGGAGTTCAAGTTTCGAACGCAGCACGCGCACGCGGTACTGCCAAGAGCTGTCGCATCCTCAGCGCTTGCCGAACACGGGAACCGAGTTGGAGTTTACGAGTCTCCTGTGCCGGGGCGCTTACGGAAACCTATGGATGTGGATTTTCCGATTGCAGAACGCTCGGACTCGACCACAAGTGAGCTGGAGCATCAAAAAGGTGTAGAGGCGGACGCCAGCCAACGTCGTTTCTCACTACCGTTGGAAATCCACGGGATGGGAGACAGTGGGAGATTAAGCAAAGACGCGGTGGCGCAATTGGGAAGTGCTGGCGATGCTGAAAACGAAGGTAAACTGCTGCTGGAGCGTGTTGGACGTGTTGTTGCGGCGCAAGGGGGCGGCGAAATCCGCGACATTACAGCCGAAGTCGAACAAAGACAGCTCACCCAGAGCCAGCAAGAAGGCGGTACTGATGTGGATCATGGCTCAAATCAAGCTCAAGATGACCCGGGAAGCCCACCAAAGAATGACCAAGAACCACACAGCCACTCATTCGACGACGATGCTGATCAGCAAGAAGGGATCCAGTCGCCTGGTGGCATGCAAGCCGCTTCAGAGGGGAGTCGGTACGATCTCTTAGATGCCAATCCTTCCGCCCCTCGTTCTTCCACTCTTCCTCAAGGTCTCTGGCACGTTGATGCCGAGCGCCACAAAGAAAGTGGTCTTGATCCAAGCGAAGGAGTGGCTCTGGCTCCTGGTGAGCAGATTCTTGCGCAAGCCAAGTGCCGACGAGTCATTCCAGAAGGCATGGTGAACGGAAATCTGTACTTTTGTGCTAAAGTCTTGGTATTCGTGCCAACCAACGACCAGACTTCACCAGATACGAGCTGGGCAAACGACGAGGTGGCTCCAGGACTACGACGATGCTGGCGCTGGAAGTACAAGCACATCGTGGCGGTGTTTTTGCGTCGCTTTCGTCTTCGCGACTCAGCACTGGAACTGTTCCTCCGGAACGGCAGCAACCACTTTCTGGACTTTCCGCACGTCGTCAAGCAGCAGCGTAATGAGTTGGTCCGCCTTCTCTACTCGTTTCTTCCTCGCAACGTGACGAAACAATGGCCCGGTCGTGCGACTGCCCCCAGTCTCTCTGCGACAACCAAAGCATGGCAGAATCGGCAAATCTCCAATTACGAGTACTTGATGGCGCTGAACACGTATGCGGGCCGAAGTTTCAACGACATCACTCAGTATCCAGTCTTCCCGTGGGTGATCCAGAATTACGAAAGCGAAGTCTTGGATCTAAACGATCCGCACAACTTCCGTGACCTGTCGAAACCTGTGGGAGCTCTCAACGCCGAGCGTCTGGAAGAATACTGGGAGCGTTACCACTCATTCGATGACCCAGTGATCCCCAAGTTCCTCTACGGTTCTCACTATTCGACGTGTGCGGGTGTCGTGCTCTTCTTCTTGGTGCGCATGCAGCCATTTGCTCAACTCCATCGAAAAATGCAAGGCGGCGGGTTCGATCTCCCGGATCGACTTTTCTACTCGATGCAGGAAACGTGGAACATGTGCAACTCGCAGATGTCAGAAGTCAAAGAGCTCACGCCGGAGTTTTTCAGCGATCCGAGCTTCCTGAAAAACCTCAACCACTACGACTTCGGCAAGCGCCACGACCATCGCCATGTAGAAGACGTGATGCTGCCAAACTGGGCCAAGGGATCTCCGGAGGAGTTTGTGCGACTGCATCGTGCAGCACTTGAGAGTGAACACGTCTCTCAGCATCTCCACGAGTGGGTTGATCTCATCTTCGGATTCAAGCAGCGAGGAAAGGCAGCGCTCAAAGCGAACAACGTGTTCTATTACCTCACGTACTACGGCGTCGTCGATTTAGATCGTATCGACGACCCATTCCTGCGTGAATCGATGGAGCTCCAAATCGCCCATTTCGGACAGTGCCCCATGCAACTCTTCAACGGTTCCCACCCCAAGAGAGGCCAAGCTGCGAAGCGTCCTGGAATGGTCACCACGACACCTGCCACCGTGACGACTACCCAATCCCCTGCGAGTGAGTTAGGCGGTGTTGTGTCAAGTCCGATTCCTGCGTCCTCCTCGTCAGGCATGCGATCGCCCATTTCGGGAGTCCCGACACCCACCCTGGGGAGCAGTGCAATTTCTCGGCCATTGGCTGCCATGTTCCAAGATATCTCAGACGTCGCACAGGAACAGCGGCGCCAGTGGAGTCCAAGCGTCGTTGTCAAGCCGTTAGCAAGGTGTGCGATTCGGTGGATCAAGATCCTTCCTGATCGTCTGCTGACAATGAACGAGGTGGGTGTCGTTGAACTATACAACTGGAAACTCGTGCCGAAGCCTCTCCTGGCACGCTCGGAGTCTTCGGATACAGTTCCTTCTGCACCAGGCAGCAACACGGGCACCACAGATCTCACCGTCTTACGCGATACTGGAACTCCAGCACCGCTTCCTCCAAGTCAAGAATCACCGGGCCACGCGGTATTACCAGAAGATGGCGAGGGTCTCGCTGAAGTCGAAGATGGCCTCATCGTCGATCATGCCGACGCCGAACCGTCTTCTCTACCCGGACCGACGTGTCCGTGGCTCTTGGAAGTCACTCGAGATGACTCGCCGTTTGATGTCGTGCCTCGCGTCCCAGTCTTTGAAGATCCTGTCATCGGCCAGCATCTACTGCCGTCTTCTGCTACTTTCCCAGTCGTGGCATCTCTCAATGGCCGCGTGCTCGTATCTGGTGGAGCACCGAATGGTTCCCTGCAGCTTCGTCTTCTCGACATGGACAATGGTCACGTGATTGCAAAAGCCAGCATCACAGGCCACGACGCAGCAGTTACGTGCCTGAGTGTGGATCGATATTCGTATCACAACATCCCTGTTGGCGGCTACCAATCATCAGACGGCGAAGAGCTTCTTGTCTCTGGATCGAAAGACACGACGCTTGCGGTGTGGAGGTTGGATCGAACAAAACCAGATCTGCTCTTTCGTCTGCCACGCGTCTCGTCGTGCCCGGTGATGATCCTTCGAGGTCACAAAGCGCCCCTCGTAGACTGCAGCGTCAGCTCCTACCTCAACTTGGTTGTCTCATGCTCGACGGAAGATGCCCTCGTTCATTTTCTTCACGACGATGGCGCCGTCGCCTTTCAATTCCGATCTGAAGATGTCCAAAGCGAGAGCAAGTTCGTGAAAGTTGTGGCATCAGCCAAGGGGTTTGTCGTGACTCTCGTGCGTTGGGTTGGAGAAGATGCAACTTGTTCGTCGGCCTGTGTCGTCTACAATCTTGCGGGAGTTTGCGTGCTCAAGAGAGTCTTTGAGCGTGAGACTGTCGCAAGCATGCAGTTGTCAGCCGAAGGCGATCTTGTGATCTTGACGATGCACGAGCCAGCCACGATCCGACTCTGCCGCCTCGAAGAGTACGTTGCTGTCGATGTCGAACGCTTGTTGCACTCCTGTCTGACGATATTCTTTTTGTTATTTCAGTTTCGAGACCATCCAAGAGTACTCATCAACCTCGGTTGGTGTGGACGCTTCCATCTGCGTCGCAGCGTTTGGTCCAGACGAGGCGACTTTCATGGCTGCGACCGGCCATGCCGACGGCTCCATCGTGCTGCATTTGCTTCCAGATGCTGACGGTTCTGTGTCCTTGTTGGCAAATCTTCGTCGGTTCCTTGGTGTAAACTCCAAGCTCAAGATGGTCAAGGGCACAGTACAACAGGCACAGAACCTCGCATGGACGACACTCGGCAACGCGAAGGCCGTGACATCCACAGCACGAGACATCGCCGGAGAGGCCATTGGCGAGGCAAAATCGATTGTCAAGGGCTTTATCTCGTATCTACGTCAAGGGCCACAAGGCACGTAGAGCCAAGGCACTCACGACCGCGATGTCGCTGTGGTCGTACCAGTGCTGTCGCGACGAGCCGGACGCTTGAGCTTGTCTACAAGAGCAGGTAAACAGTACGTGTCAGTATGTATAGTAATAGACGTGAGTGCATAAATCCCCGACAGGTGACGCACTGAGAAGCGAGCGAGCAGCGCGAGGCAAAGCCGGAGAGAAGCCCGAGACGATCTGCTTGTCGGCCGGCGGGGGCACGTGGTACTCGAACGACTGCGAGACATAGATGAACGCCGCCAAGTTGAGCAGCACGAGCAGCGCCATGACGTAGAAGATGTACTCGAGCTTGCCGTCGTTCAAGTCGGTCGTGACCCAGAACGAGAAGATGCTATTGAGGGCGCCAGCGACGATGTAGCCGAGCGTCGTCGTCAGCAAGTTAAGCGCCTGGCACACGCTGCGCATGGACTCGGGGACCTCCGAGTAGAAGAGATCGTACGCTGCGAAGTTTCAACAGACAAGGTCAGCGTGAGTGAGTGAGTGGATGCATTCGACTGAAGAAGGGAAGAGATCGTACAGGAGATGCTGGTGAGGATCTCACTGATACCAATGAGCAGGTACTGCGGCGTCTGCCACCACACGCTCATGGTCGACATGGGCAGGATCTCGCCCTCGCTTGCGCAGTTGGACGTCACGCCGTCCACGAAGCTCGTCGTCTTGCGCTGTTGCTCAAGCCAGCCAGCGACCATCATCGACAGGAACGAGAAGAACAAGCCCGCGCCGATCTTGCGGAGCAGCGTGGGCTGGATGCCGACAGCACTCATGCACGGGTAGATGAGCTTGTCGAAGATCGGGATGAACACGAGGATCACGCCCGAGTCGAGTACGTTGAGCATCGCCGACGAGATCAGGCCGTTGCCCGTCTTGCCTCCGATGCGCAGATCCATTTGGCAGCCTTGGAGCACGAAGTTGGAGCCCTGCTGCGCGTACACGGCCCAGAAGATGATGATGATCGACAGGTACGGCATGAGGCGCATGACCTGCGCGACGTCGCTGACCTGCGCGTTCGGGAACGAGCCTCCGCTGGCACGCGTCGCCGCACGCAGCCACTGCGTAGAGCTGCCCGAGAAGATGAGCACGACCGTACCGTAGATGACGGACACGGCGCCGGAGAGTGCGAAGGCCATGTGCCACGTCGGCTCATCGATGAAGTACGAGATCGTGGTGAGCAGGATGCCCGGGATGAACGACAGCCCGCCGCTGAGCACGAGTTTGCCACGCAGCGAGAGCCGCCCGGCTTCCAGCAGCACCTCGAAGAAGCGGCTCAGTGCGCTTCCCTTGGGCGGCACGCGGCGGTAGCGATGCTTGCCGCTGTAAAACACGATGAACGCCGCGACAAACACGACCGACGGGATGAAAAACGACAAGAAGAAGCCGTACTCCTGCGAGATGAAGGGCGGCACGCCGTTCACGGCGATGTTGGTGAGCACGCCGTAGCTGAAAGTGGCGCCGATGTTGATTGTCCAGTAGAACCAGTTGAAGAACGAGTCCTTCTCGGCGCGCTGCTCGGGGATCTCGATGTTGAACTGGTCGGCGCCGAGCACGACGACGTTGGGCTTGATGCCTCCTGCGCCAAAGGCCACGCCGCCAAACAGACCGAGCATGAACAGCGGCATCGAGGCCACCGAAGGCAAAGAGGCCACGACACAGAGTGCGAGACCAGCGAGGTAGAGCAGACAGAACGCGACGATGGTGGAGAAGCGGCCGAGGTGCTTGTCGGCGACGTACGCGCCCAGCAGCGGCGTGAGGTACGACAGCGACGTGAAGGCCGTGTTGAGCTCCGTGGCCAGCGCGCTGCTGAGGCCGAGGTTCTTGCGGAAGAAGATGGGGAGCGAGCCCGTGAGACCGTAGTACGCCAGGCGCTCGCAGAACTCGGTGACTAGGATGAACGAGCACACGCTCACGATGATGGACTTGTACGGGCCATTGCGAGACGCAGAGGAGGACGAAGAGCTGTCGCCGTCCGTCGGCAAAAGCGACTGCTTCTCATCAGTGCGTGGTTTGTCGGAGGATTGCGCGGCCATGGCAGCGTCGTTTGGCGTCGCGAGCGGCTCGTTGGAGAGCGCGTCGACGGACGATACAGCGGGAGATACAGGCGCAGATGCAGACGCAGAGGACGACGCGGGGAGAGCGTCGGCGCTGCGAGAGGAGGGGGAGTGGACGTCGACTTCGGACGCCGCAATTGGTCCGAGATTAACGATACGATGCATGCCACGTACAAAGCCGAGCGCCGATGACGCAGAATGGAACGGCGGGAGAATATTGGATAGTGTGCGCCACATTACAAGCACACGCGAGTGATAGTGTGGCCCACATCATCAGAGGACTATACACATGGTTGAAGTTGGTGGTATACATTATAAAATATGAGAGACATTCTCTAGAATCGAATATAGAAAATCACGACACCACCAGCGATGACACATGCGGCTGCCGCCATGGCTCCACGGCTGCCCTCGCTTTCCGCTCGTGCCACGCCAACAGCGGCTTCTCTGGGTGGCTGTGCATGCGCTCGAGCCATTGAACCACGTGTGTGTGGCCCTTTGAACGCGCAGCAATGCCGGCGAGCGACGAGCAGCCCTCGTGGCGGTTCAGATGCAGCCACTCGACCACCTCCAACTTCCCGTTGGCGGCCGCGCCATCCATCGCCTGCGTCGTGCAACCTTCCCGGCGATTCGCATGCAACCACTTGACGATATCCAGGCGTCCAGCGCGTGCGGCGCCGTCCATGGCGCGCGTCGTGCAGCCTTCCGAGCGGTTCGCGTGGAGCCACTGGACCATCTCGAGGTGGCCGTTCACTGCCGCGCTGTCCATCGCATCCAGCGTCATACGGTCTGCGGACGTTGCTTGCAATTGTAAGAACTGAACGACACTCAAGTGTCCATTGGCAGCCGCCTCTTCCATCGCCGACGAGACTCTGCAGCTCGGATGCCACTGCAGAAGCGTCGCGATCGTCTCCAGGTTGCCGATCGTCGCGGCCTTTTCCATTGCGCGGCTAAAGCTCTTGTCCATCTTGTCCACTTGTACGGGCGCTGAGCCATAAATTGTCCACAGAATGCGACGCACCAGCGACGCGTAGCCCTTGGCGGCAGCGGCTTCCAGTGTCCACGGCCGCGACGAGTCCAGAAAGGCGCTGATCGTCGAGACGATGTGGTCCAGCGCGTCCAGTCCGCCGCACTCGCGACACACGACGCTCGCCGCCATCAGATCGGTCTTCATGGTCTTCTTCTATAGAGTGGTGGCTTGTGTTGTAGAGGGCGAGTCCGTGAATAAGCGGTGGATTCTCCGGCGACTGCCCCGCGCCATCTTCCGACGCCTCGCCATCGTGAGGAGCCGCTGAGCAGGCGGAGCCATTTCCGACGGCGAAACCTCAACGTCCGTTGCGATTGGCTGTATTATGAGCCAATCAAACACATGATATTACTGTATTTGATCAATCAACAGCTAGAAGGTGTTTGTTTCAGCCAATCATGCACGTATTCTAAATCAAACCGTGATGACTCATCACTGATGAGTTCAGGCGTTTGATTCCTTCCACCAACGACGTGGGTTTCAATGGGATCCAGAAGCCGCCTCCTCCCCCTTCCTTCTCTTTCTGTGGACTGACACTGCGCCGTTTGTAGAATGGTAATCCAACTCGTAATATCGCCAGTCTGTGGGTTCAATTATGTGTATGTACGCTGACTGAGTTGCTCAATGAGACGAACGTTTGACCAAAAAGACCGACTGAAAAATTCCTGCCTTTTTTCGTTCAAAATGAGTTGAAAAAACGATCATGAACATCCTGCTGCAGTAAATGAGATTTCCATCCACTTTGGATGGCGTCTGCATGGCGCCTGTGCTTCTGTGATACAAGTGGCGACTTGGCGTGTTCAGCTCATCCCACAAACGCGTGCAACGTGGCAGTTTGAGTCCAGCGATCAGCCAACTCATCGTGGTGATACGGCCAGATGAGGACAAGATCCCTCCGAGCAGTCAGTGTGGAGACTCGTGCTTTGGCAACCTGTGATGACAAACGGAGTTCGCTTGAAGCGAATCGCTTCCACGCGATTGCACACTCAGTTGGCCACACATACAGGCCGACTCGGCCGCCGAGAGAGGGAGACGAGAGAGGGAGACGAGGACGCCATGATCCAGAGCACTAGCATACAGTTAGGCAAAACACAGACTCTTGCATTCAGATGAGTTTTAAAGTCAAGGTTGGCTCGAAGAAGTGGCGTCAATCCTCGTGCTACACGGCGAAGCGTTCGAAGAGCCCGATGTCTCCTGCCTGCGCGAAATGGTCCAAGTACGCGCGCGTCTTGGGCGGCCACTGGATGCCCTTGACGATGGTAATACCGCGCAGACGCGGAACCACGTCGATATCGTCGTAGCTGAGCTGCTCGTTGACGCTCGTGGTCGAGTGCAGCAGATCGTCAAGCTCCGCTAGCACCACATTCGCCTTTCCGACTAGCTCCGGCGATTTGGCGAGCAGCTCGTCAAACGGCCCGACGGACTTTTCCTTCTTGCCACGGTAGTACTCTCGCGAGACGCGGCGTGCGCACTCTGGAAACAGCGCGTCGCCATTGCGTGGCACGACCAGCGGTGCAAACGCCTCGGCCGCGCGCTTGATCCAGCCAGCGAGATCGGCGCGGCCGGACGCCTCCTTGAGGATCGCGCCCTGATCGCCGTAGTTTTCGTCCAGGAAGCGCACGATGTCCATGCTTTCGGCCATCACCTTTCCCGACGGCAGCACGAGGATCGGCACTTGCTTGGCGCCGACGAGTCCGATGGGCGTGGCTTCGTCGTCATGGGCCAGAAACACGAGCTCGTGGTCGATCTTCTTGAGCCCGAGCAGCAGCCGGGCACGCGCACTGAATGGGCAGTGGTCGTACACGTACAGCTTCATTCGAGCAGCGGCCGACATGGCGGTGGGGGTAGGAGTCGGAAAACAAGGGAAGGGGTCGTCTGCGCGGACGGATATTGAGCAAGTGAGAGGACTGCTGAGTAATGGGGACACGAGATCTGGGCTCGGCAAAGGTCGCTAGGAAAGCCACCCACCAAGTCTCCTTCCAATTGGGCAAAAAGTGCGTGTCGGGTGGATCTTAGATACCGGTGACTGAAAACCGCCTTTCCTTCATCTTGAACTCTGCCAAACTCCGACTTCAGCCTGGTGATGCAGTCTGTCACCCCACCAATGCATGCAACACCCACTTGACCCATCTAGAGTTCAGCCAACTTATCGCGGTGAGATGGCAAGATGAAGACACGACCAGCTAAGCCGAATGGGGGGAGTCACACTTTGGTTTGAAGATAAGTATCCACAGAGAGAGCTTTCTCTCTACCAGACACACACCACAACGAGACGACAGCACAGACATGGCAAACCAAGCGTCTGCTACATTGAGATGGATTTACATCCAAGGTGATGACCAAGCGAGCTGTCCTACACAGCAAAGCGTTCAAAGAGCCCGAGGTCTCCTGCCTGCGCGAAGTGGTCCAAGTACGCGCGCGTCTTGGGCGGCCACTGGATGCCCTTGACGATGGTAATACCGCGCAGACGCGTCGCGATGTCAATATCATCGTAGCTGAGCTGCTCGTTGACACTCGTGGTCGAGTGCAGCAGTCCCTCCAGCTCCTTCAGCAGCGCGTTCGCCTTCTCGACTAGCTCTGGCGTCTTCGCGAGCAGCTCCGTGAACGGCCCAAACACCTTCTCCTTCTTGGTGCGGTAGTACTCGCGCGACACGCGGCGCGCAAACTCGGGGAACGGCGCGTCACCATTGCGCGGCACGACCAGCGGCGTGAACACGTCGCCCGCACGCTTGACCCAATCCGCGAGGTCGCCGCGGCCAGACGCCTCCTTGAGGATCGCGCCTTGGTCGCCGTAGTTCTCGTCCAGGTACCGCACGACGTCCAGACTCTCGGTGATGGCCTTGCCCGACGGCAGCACGAGGATCGGCACCTGCTTGGCGCCGACCAGGCCGATGGGCGTGGCTTCGTCCTCGTTCGCGAGGAACACGAGCTCGTGGTCGATGTTCTTGAGACCGAGCAGCACGCGCACCCGCGCACAGAACGGGCAGTGGTCGTACACTAGAAGCTTGGGCTTCTGCGGTGCGACGTCCGACATGACAGGGAGTTAGTGGTACGAGTGTCTTGCAGTCAGGCGAATGGAAGGAGAATGAGACCGAAGGGAGTGAGCTTGTCACGGTTGAAGGTATCTTCTCTCCGTCGTTCGGTCCACCTTCATGCAACATTCGGGATCTGTGTTGGGCTCCTGAACTCTGCGACGTGTGTGGCATATCTTCGTCACAAGTCGCAGATCTCCATCAATTCGGCAACTAACGTGTTACAGCAAGAAGGCCAACACAATCCAGAACTTGAGCCACCATGCAAAGCCATACTGGTCCATGTAGTAGTTGAGCCACATGGATGCGTAATTCATAATGTTGCTGCGCTGCTCTGAGCATTCCATCATGGCTTCCTCTGTCTCTACTCATGGGCGAATCCGTCGGTGTTTTGCTGAGTGAAGCCGTTGGTGGAGTCGCCCTACGACGCCGTTGGAATCCACCTGCGTGACCCAAAGTTGAAGTTAGATGGTTCGGTTGCACGAATCATTCGGCTTGACTGGCTGAATATGGACAATAACTGCAAGAGATTGGCTGAAACGGACTCATTCAATAGGCAACTCGATTCACCGGATGGACTCGATGCACATTCTACCAGCATATATCATCCACACCCAAAGGCGTTGAGCATGCAGGCAGCGAACGGCTCATTGCGACCGGCAACAACGTGGCCAGCATCTAGAACGATTTGAACCGAGTCCGCAGTTCCAAAGAATACATCGGGCGTCGCACGAAAGCAACTCAGAGACTCTCCTCCCGCTGTCGACTTTTAGCAGCCACCGCACGAATGAGCTCGCGCCGCATGGAAGAAGCTCAAAGCCGACCCAGCGAACTCCAAGCTATGACTAATGTACGGTACGCGAACCTCACTGCTGGATCTTTGCGCTGGTGACGTGTGATTGGCTGGATATAGTTCGTGGATTGATTCTGATATCTCTGTTTCAATTGTGGGTGGCTTACGGAGGGCCTCTGCTGCCAGGAGTCCTAGACTCCCAGAAATTGCCATCATTCGGCAATTTCTCGACACACGCAGTCTTCTTACTACTATCAGCTCACCATGGGCGGTTCCCAGTCCAGGAGCCACGACGCAGAAGCATTGGCGGCGCAGCGAGCTCGCCAGCAAGAGGAGGAGAGTGCCGAACGGGCTCCGAAGTGGGCTCGTCAGCAAGAGGCCGAGCGTGCCGAATGGACGACACTTTGGGGCGACCACAAGCCCCACTCCGAGGCGCTAGATGAAGACCGTGCATGGACTATTGCGACGGCGTGGTGCGAGCAGCTCCAATGTGAACATGACTATCACAAGCGCCTAAACCTCAAGACTGATGCCTTTCACAACCACGAGCTAGCCCTCGTGCAGAGCTACGAGTGGGTCAAAATCAAAGTGGAGGGTGACGCAGAGGCAGCAATCATACGTGCAGCTGCGACCGCGTAGTTCTGGCTGTCATGCTGTCCAGGATACAGCGGCGTGGAGAACCCGGTCTTCTGGAAACGCGTGTTCAGTCTTCTCCAGCAATACAAACACAGACTACCGACAGCTGACCGCCGGCCGCTACCCAGGGATCCGCCCATCAGCGACGTCGTCCGCTTCTTTGATCAGCCGGGGCGCGAGTTCCCACGGATCCGCATCCAAGCGCGACCAACTGACGCCGCTGAGGTCTTTCTTGGGACGCGAGCCGCACCTGTCGATCCGGTTCGTGACCAAAAATTGTCCGCAATTTACGAGTACCTGCAGCCCTTCATGACCGCGCGATTGTTGCAGCGGCCTATTCCAGTCGGTATTGAGTGTCGTGAATGGCAGGACGCCTCCGTGTTGGCCGCCTCCGACTTGATCGCCATCCCGCCTCACGAGCACTTGCAGACACCAGAGGTTCCTCGCTTTGTGGTGTGCTCCAAACGTTTTCACGCGAGGAACCGCTACCAAGGCAACAACGAGAGCCACTTGTTGAATGAACGACGTCTCGACGTTAAGTCCGTTTCGTGGTGGGAACGCAAAAAGCCTTCTCAGCCAAGTGAGTTCCAGAGGCTTTTCGGGATCGGCAGCCGCACCGACAATATTTCACCGATCAAGACGCTTCTGCTGGACAGATATACACTGCCGCAAGCGCTGGTGGCGTCGGTGTTCTCGGCGCTGCCCCATGCAAAGAGATTCAGCACGGTGCGCATGCCAACACCGAAGCCGTACAGCAGTATTGGTCGCCGTTACGTCAGCTCGTTTCGAGCCTTCGAGGCGCTTGACTGGGCATGGATCGGCTACGCGATCTTCCACCCTGATGCGCAGACGTCGACGTGGGAAGTTCTCGATATCGGCGTAGACGATCTCACACTCGAAGCGGCAAGCGTACTTCGGCTCATGGCGACGGGCAACAATTTGTGCTGTGTTGAGAATCAGCGCGCCGTACCGACGAGCCGATTTTACCATACAGCTCGTCTTCTTCGCGCCACGACAGTGAGGTCTGGTCCAGCCCTGAGATCCAAGGCGTTAGTGGACGTTGGTGAGAGCTCGCCGGTGTGTCTGGCAGTTGAAGGTGATGAGGTCGACCCCACTCGACCCGAGAAATGGATCCGCGTCGTCGTCCCAGGCGTCGGATTTGGCTGGATTCTCTCAGCAACGATCGCTGCAGTCGAGTCTCGCGCACCAGGCAAGCCGTGTCTTCGTGGCCTGAGGCTCAAAGTTGGAGACAACGAAAGGCAGCCAGAAGGAGCCGCCGAGCTGATCAACGTGATCGGCGAGAATCTGACGTGGCTGTATGCCGATGCCTGTGGAGAAGTCGATACTGAGAAGCTCACACGGCTCTTCGCGGCATGTCCTGCGGTCAGAACCTTGGGTATCGCACTTGCGCTTCCCACACCCCTCTCCGTGTTCACTGCTCTTCCTCATCTGAGGGAGCTGCGCTTGCGCATGAGTGGCGACGATCTTCCGCATTTCTTGCCTACAACACCAGACTCCCCCTTGCGCAACCTCACCGCGCTCCAGATCATCACTTCGAACACGTATACGCTACCAGAGGTCCGCCGGGACGTCATTCGAATGCTCCTCGAGACCAACCAGAACTTGGAATACCTCACTTGGGGGGGAGCAGCGGTGGTATCATCGGGACGACTACATTACTCGCCACACTCGGTCAATAGCTGTCCTCGGCGACTCTCCTGGGCCTGGCGTGACTCACTTTCACAAGCCTCTGAACGAACGCGCTTGTCTCGCCTTGCTTAGCGTCATCGATGCGAGACGTGTTGTTGATCCAGCGAATGCGCTGACGCGGGTAGGTGCAGACGTCTTCAATCTCATTGTCGCCTTCGCCGCGACGAGAGGTCTCCGTGATGTCTGGATCAGTTGAATGAGTAGCCTATGAACTGAACAAAACTAAACATAACCCGACGAGTGAGATAGCGAGCATTTGTTAGTGTTGTTACCGGCTTCGCGCAAGCTCAGAACCACATCGATGAGTTTTCCTTGCGCGTGGAGAGCATTCTCGTCTGGCGAGTTTGTCGTCGGCTGTTGGTGATGATTTCCATGGTGACGATGGCACGGTGGAGGAACTCGGCGACTTGGATGGTCTTGTCAGCTGCACGGAAAATACCCGGGAATCCCAGCTTCTTGGCGATGATGTTGCCCAAAAGGCGGGCACAGCGGCCGTTTCCGTCGTGGAACGGGTGGATAAAGAACACGAAGATCGCGAACGCGTAGTACGCACACAGCAGCGGCCGTTGGATCCACGTGTCACGCGTGTTGATCAGGCGCACGAGGTCTCGCAGCGCCCCATGAATCTCACCCACGGGAAGGAACACGCGGTAGATACGTGGTGAGGCGTATCCGACCGCAGCCGTTGTTCGAATGACACCACTCTGGCCACTGTTGGCAGGCAGGAGGCATGAATGCAGTTCCATGAGCTGCTCGAACGAGATGAGGCAGCTCGAGTCCGTCATGACCGAGTTGATGACTTCCAGCAGTCGCTTGCGAGGATCGTCGGCGACTTCCGCTGCTGTCCCGAAGCTCTGGCGTCGAGTTGACGGCACATCATGAGCAGCGCCGATTGCGTCGTACAAGTCGCTGGACGTGAAGGTTGTCGACTTGTACCCATCCATCGCCATATCTTTCAGACTCGTTCTTCTGTCAAAGTTGTCGAATTCAGCTTCCATCTTCCCCAGCGCCTGCAGTGCACAAAATGTTAGTCAATTTCGTTGCGCACGACAAAGTCGGCATCGGTTTCATACTTCATCGATTTCACGAAGGACAGGCGAGCGAGGGTTACCACGAGTTCCGAAGAAGTTCTCACCTACACAGAACGATTTGCTTGCGTCAGTCGCTTGACGCCTTCACGAAGCCAGCGAAATGGTCACATACCGGCGGCGTAGGGTGATGATGCAGTGAAAACCGGTTTCTTAGGCGCCGGTGGCGCAGCAGGTTGTGGTGCTTTCCCTGGGTGGATGTGGCCTGGTACGTTGAATTTGCACAGCACGCACTCCTTCTCACCACTGGGCGGTACGGCCACTGCGGGTACTGGTGGAGGCTTCGCCGCAACTGGAGGTGGCGGCGTAGAGTCAGCCGTAACAGATTCACCCGCGAAGTATCTGTTGATCGTCGGAACCAGCGCATCAACTTCCATGAAGACCGTGCCTTCAGTAGGACTCACGGCGTGCAGGTACAGCAAATAGTACCGCAGATGCACCAGCAACATCCAGCGCGAGCGAATGACGCCATGGCAGCGATCGATGATGCTTTCTTGGGACTCGTCACGCTGCTCCTGGGTCGTTTCGGAGAACACACCTTCAAAAATTCCATTTCGAAGCAGCGTAACGAGCGACCGAAGCAGCGATACGACCGCCGTATGGTCTTCACTGCTCATTGAAGTCGCAAGTTTGTCCGGGAGATCGAAAAGACTCCAATCGAGGGCGAGTGGAAGTGTGTCCGCTGTCTCGACTAGAACATTTCAAAACACGTCAGCCATCAGTATCAATGAACGAAGACCTCAAGTGAAACGCCCATCGTACCGTCAACCTTGGACACTCGCTGGTCGAGTAGGTCGCCATTAGCGGTGATCGCATTGTCGAGAGACTGGCAGTATTGGTATCGGGTGATGTGGAGTGGTGCGTTTGATGACGCACTGAGGATCTCTTCATGCAACGTCGCGAGGATCGTGATCGATCGCAGCAGTCGCTGAATGCGCTGGAGTTCCTCAGAGTCCTCGTTGATCAGTTCGTCGGAGTACCACGACAACACGGCGATTGTGGACATCTTGTACACCATAGGCACCGAGATGATCGTCTGCAGACCCGCTCGACGAGCATGCGGCAGAAGGAACAAATGGTTCTGTTGGATATTGGCGAGCACGAGCCATTCAGGCTGCTGCCCACTGAAGACTCGTCCAGTGTGGCCTTGACCAGGGTCAATCATCATCAGCGAGCCGGCCTTGCGGAACATTTGGATCGGATCATTCCAGATCGACGACGCTGACGCTGCTGCTGTTGCCCCGCGGCTCAGACTGGATCGTGCTGTTGGAGACGACGGTGGGCTGCCCATGGAATCTGCACGAAGGCGCCTGGCGCCTAAGTGGTTGTCGTTACGATGCCACACGCTATGCGCCACAAGCACGCAAATCCCCGACTCGTCTTTCATCGGACAGAACACCTGTCCCATCAACCAGCGTTTCTGTTGCGAACATCATAGTGGGTTAATCCTCTGCCCCGCCCCGCATACATCCATACCAAGAGAAGCTTACCCTGGTGACGACACGTAGAGCATACTCGAGCGCAGCCGTGAGTGTGTTCGTCTGAATGTGGTCGACGGCGATAGCTGCGCGGTTGCCACTCTCCGTCGCGTGGTTGGCCACGAGGAAGCGAGCGACGTCGTTGTGGGCAAAGTCCACGGCCTCCGATAACGGCGACGTACCCCATCGATCGAGCAGGTTCACGTTGGCTCCGCAGGCCACAAGGTACCTGGCGATCTCCAAGTGGCCTTCCGCACTCGCGATGTGCAGTAGCGTGCGCAAGTCGTAGTCCTGCGCATCCGGATGCACAATGCCCGGGACGAGACGCTTGAGCTCTTCAATTTCCCCCTTCTTAGTAGCAGTAAACGCCTGAGAGACGTATCGCTGGTCGACTTCCTGGTTCTCCGACTGCAGCGACAACTTGGCTTTTTGGTGCGCCCGCAGCATCTCTGCGATCGCAAAGAGCCGCTTTTCCAGCGCGATGCTAATGGGCGTTCGACCCAAGTCGTCCAGCACGTTGGTCTCGACATCCGCCGACAGCAGCAACTCAATCACACCAAGCTGTGCGTTTTCCACGGCGACATGGAGCGACGTGCGGCCGCGCCCGTCGATACTGTCCAGCTGTAAGCCTCCGAGCCACACGCGCTTGACCTTCTCCGTGTCGCCGATCTGTACGGCCTGGAACAGCGCGCTGATGTCGTGGCTGGAGCGCACTCGCCGCAGGGGCATGGCATTCGCCGGTGGACTTCCTCGGCGTCCGTTGCTCTGGATCTGCGGCGGGTTCACGCCCATGGCCATGAGCGTCGCGGCCGTCGTCACGTGGACTCTCTCCAGCAGCTCCATCACGCGTGCGTTGCCCGTCTCCATGGCGCAGTCCATGGGCGACCGCCCCCAGCGATCCACGATGTCTGTCTTGGCGCCATTCTGCAGCAGAAACGCCACCGCGTGGTCCTGGCTGTCGCTCACCGCGATGTGCAACGGCGTGCTACGCATACAAAGCCTCAGTCAGCAGCCTTATCATAGTCATGTAGCTATAGAGAAAGCGCACCGCTTGTCGTAGTCGGCGCCATTGACGTCGGCGCCGTGCTCTCGTAGTAGCCGCTGCATCATCGCCACGTCGCCCTCGGCCGCCGCCCAGCACATGGCGGTGGTGTGCGTCAGCATGCCGACCATGCGCACGCTGCCATTAGACGCGTCGTCGCCTGCTGTGGGCTCCGCCATCGCCACGTCCATCGCCGCCGCCGACGAATCCCCACGCATAGAGCCTCCGACGTCACGCTGCATATTGTTCAACTTGCGCATCTTTTTGGCGGAAACGAAGGGATTTTTACGAACTGCACCTTTTTAAACCCGTTTTTGCGATCCAAACGGCGTATTTACTGTTTCGGGTCCCCCTGTCCCTTGGCGGAACTGCTCCAAACAACGTTGCAATCGGGATTTCGCCACCTACAGAGAACAACTGAACCAGATGGCAGCGTTGAAGTTGGTGAGGTGGACCGAAGGGATTGCGAGCCACGGTCGCGTACCTTCGCGCAACATTCTTCTATTTCCACCAATCGCCGCGCAGTTCCTGCACACGTCACAGACGTCGGACGCCACACGCTCGGTCCAATTCGAGAAGCTCCGTGGAAAGAGCTCTTCATCTCGGCTCGATCTTGGCCGCTCGCCGCTCATTCCCCTGCTTTCTACCAACACGAACATGGCGGATCTCACGAAACTAGGCGTCGCGCTCACTGTTGGCGGCGCGATCGGCGCCACGGCCGCGTCCTACGTGCTGGGCCAGAAGCTCACGCGCGGTGTCTCCACGCAGGCGTCGGCGCCTGCCACGCCAACGAAGGACGCGCTGCTCCAGCTCTACATCTACGACCACTGTCCGTTCTGTGTGCGTGCGCGTATGATCTTCGGACTCAAAAAGGTGGAGCACAATCTGGTCTTCCTGGCCAACCACGACGAGGCCACGCCAATCGGCTTAGTGGGCAGCAAGCAGGCGCCAATCCTCCAACTGCCGTCGGGCAAGGCCTTCCCAGAGAGCATGGACATTGTGCGCTACGTAGACGAGAACTACGGCGGCGCTGTGCTGCTCAAGGAGGCCTCGGGTCGTGAAGACATCAAGCAGTGGATCAAGGACTCGGCCGAGACCTTCCGCCTGATCTACCACCCGCGCTTCCACAAGGCAGTGTTTGCAGAGTTCGCGCAGCTCGAGTCGCGCGAGTACTACCGCATTAAGAAGGAGAAGACGATCGGCTCATTCGAGGACGCGCTCGCGCGTACGCCGGAGCTCAAGAAGCAGGCCGAGAAGTACCTGGAGGACCTCGCCAAGCTCTTCCACTCGAACCGCTCAGTCAATGCCGACGGTCTCAGCTATGACGACATCGACCTGTTCGGACGTCTGCGCGGCTTGACGTTGGTCAAGGACCTCAAGTGGCCGAAGAAGCTGCGCGAGTACATCGACCACTACGAGGCCGCCGCCGACATCCCGCTGCTCGACTCCATGGCCCAGTACTAGGCACCTGCCCGAGCAGACTGAGTCTGTGCCCCCAGTCGCGACTGCATCTTGTGTGTAGGTCTTGCTGTCTAATACTACGTAATACTTGAAGCAGTATGTTTGAAGTAATGAGTGGAGACTTTGGCATGGTCCTGTTTCCATTTGATGTCCATTGAAGACAGAAGAACACTGCGAAATGTCACACTCTGTTTGTGAGAAAGGCAAAGAACACTGGCAACCCGCAAGAGACTTGAACACACAAATAGTTTGATTGACGTTTTGCTTCGATCACTACACTGCTCCATCTAGAACGTCGCCATGGAGTTCAGAAGCGGGATGTCGGCGACCTCGGCGAAGTAGTTGATGTACGCGCGCACGGTGGGCGGCCACTTGAGGTCCTTGACGATCGTCAAGCCACGCAGAAAGCCGAAGAGCATGATGTCGTCGTAGCCCACACCCTCCGGGTTCACCGACTTCTCCGAGTACAGGAGCTCCTCCAGTTCCTCCAGTGCCTCCTCCATGCCTTCGATCAGCTCCGGCGTGCGCTTGACAAAGTCGGAGAACGGCCCAAACATCTTCTCCTTCTTGCTCTGGTAGTACTCTCGCGACTTTCGCTGCGCGAACTCAGCGAACGGCGCGGCGACGTTTCGTGGGAACACCAGCGGGTACAAGTACTTGCCGATGTTAGCAAACCACTCTTGCAGGTCCTCCCGCCCCGAGGACGGCTGCAACAGTACGGGTCCGCCGTAGTTCTCATCGACATACTTGACAATGTCGAGACTCTCAGGGAACGCCTTGCCCGACGGAAGCTCCAGGATCGGCGTCTGCTTGGCCCCAACCAGGTTAATGAGAGTGGCTTCGTCGTGGTTCGCCACGAACACGAGCTCATGCTCGATGTTCTTGAGCCCGAAGATCATGCGCGTCCGCACGCAGAATGGACAGTAGTCGTAGATGTAGAGCTTGAGCAACGGCTCCTTTGGTTCCGTAGGCTCATTCGACATGGCGCTCTCTGTTTCTCTTCGACTGTGTATCTTCCGAGACGAATCGCACAATGGTCTCAGACTGGAAGCAGGAGGAGCTGTCTTGGTTGCAGCACTGGAGGAACGGGATTGTCGGCCAGTCCACAGTGGAGGACTCGCCGAGGAGCTACTGTACTGTAGATCAGTCCACCAATCAGAGACCGTTTCGAAGGGTGATGCGTAATCTGCGAGGATGGGCACGCGAAGGTCTCAGGCCCACGTCATTGCCCAGGCGCAGTCGCTTTCCATCCTTCCGTCGGGCGGCTCCGCTTGTCGCAAATGCGGGCGGCCGCCTGCTGCCGCTGGCCTGCCAAATGCCTGCGAGCAGAACCGTCAGTCAGTCTGTTCAGTCACTTGGAGATGTGAAGGCAAAATGCGACGGCGCGCGGGCGAATGAGCGGCGTTTATATGGAAGCGTTACGTTACTCTGGTGCTACTCACTCGCATTAGTACTCGAGTCTCTCAAGTGCCACGGTAGTCGGCTGAGACGGTGGCCTTACTTGCTCAAAACGTGGCCATGTGCGTGAGCAGCGGGACGTCGGCGACCTGTGAGTAGTGCTCGACGTACGCGCGCACCTTGGGCGGCCACTTGAGGTCTTTGACCAGCGTCAGGCAGCGGATGGAGCCGAAGACCGTGATGTCGTCGTAGCTCACGCCGTCGGCGTTGACCGACTCGTGCGACGCCAGCAAATCCTCCAGCTCTTCAAGGATCGCGTCCATGGCCGCGATGAACTCGGCCGACCGCTCGACCAGATCCTTGAAGGGGCCGACCGTCTTTTCCTTCTTGTTCTGAAAGTACTCACGCGACTTGCGCTGCGCGAACTCGGCGAACGGAGCCGCCACCTTGCGTGGGTACAGCAGGCGGTGGAGGTACTGGTGGATCTTGGTGAACCATTCCTTCAGGTCTTCACGACCCGAAGCCGACTTGAGCAGCACGGGGCCACCGAAGTTCTCGTCCACGTACTTGACGATGTCCAGGCTCTCAGGGAAGGCCTTGCCCGATGGGAGCTGCAGGATGGGCACCATCTTGGCGCCAACGAGACCGATGGGCGTGTCTTCGTCGTGGTTGGCGACGAACACGAGCTCATGCTCGACGTTCTTCAAGCCGAAGATCATGCGCGCACGCGTGCAGTACGGACAGTGGTCGTAGATGTAGAGCTTCATGAGCGGCTCGGCAGACGACGACGACGACGGCATGGCTGGGGCACAGGTGATACTGTACTGTACTGAAGTGTACAGACGAGAGAGGGACGAACGGAGACACGCCGCACGAAGGGATCACAATGCGAAATGACGAATGCCTCGCGAAGACAATGAACCCAAACACAGAGGTCGCTCTTTTCGACGTTTTCGACGGAGGAAATCGCTGGAGGACGTTCTCAATAGTGGACCTTGACAGGATCAGCCAATGAAAAGCCTGGATGTGACAAGATCACGCAAACAAATGAGCTCTTCGTTTGATGAGTTACAGTGTCGGAAGGGTGCAACGCGATCCTGTACGGTCGTACAGTATCTGGAACGGTACAGTACCCTTCGGTTTCATACCAAGATTGGATACAGTTCACTGGACACACTGGCTTACAACAATACATACTTCAGAAGTAGTATTAGCACGATCCAGTGATGCCGACGTTCGCCTTGGTCACGGCCGAGAGTCCGAGCCAGCTGCGCATGGCGTTGACGATGGCCAGGTCGCGGTGGACGCGCGTCCACTTGCCACCCACGAAGCCGTCGACCGTGTAGCCGCACGAACCGACACGGTACGCGGCGTCATAGACCGTGGTCTTCTTGCAGACGCTAGTGGCGCCAACTGCCATGCCCTTGCAGTCAGAAAAGCCGTCGGGGATACCGAAGGAACCGTCCGTACCGAACGTGAAGGAGCTGAGCACGACCTTGAGCTTCCAGTCGTTCTGGCGGTCGTTGAAGAGCTTGAGCTCGAACGAGCGGTGCAGATCCACGTTCTTTTCCTTGATCAGGACCGAACCGAGCGATCCCATCGGACGCGTGTCCGAGTCGGGCGACTGCTGGTCGTGGTCGTCGTTCTGCACGACAAACCGCGATGGCGGCAGCACCCACGAGCCGCAGATTGGATAGTTCGCTGGGTAATCCGACGACCACACCTTGAGCTTCTGGATGTCAGCAGCTGAGATGCCGTTCTGCGAGTACAGCGTATCGAGTCCCTTGTAGAAGTTGTAGCCCGAGTTCTCGTTGCAGGCCAAAAAGTCCTTCCACTCTGGCTTGATGATGACTTCGCCCCACATCACAAAGTCCGATGGCAGACTGCCGCCCATGTACTTGTTGAACGTGCCTATGATGGCTGCCGCGTCGATCGGACCCAAGTGCTTGTACGCGTCGATACGGAAGCCGGCGAAGCCGATGCCCATGAGGTCGACGAAGTACTGAGCGACGCGCTCCCGCACAAACTGGTTGCGGGTGTTGAGATCCGCGAGACCCAAAAGCCATCCGACTTCGAGCTTGCGGAAGTCCGTCGGGTCATTGTCCGAGTACTGGCAGTGGAAGTCAGTCGGACCAAACGGCACGGCAGGGAACTCCAACGCAGGGCGCTCGGAGGTGTAGGCGTTGGCCTCGTAGGCGAACGAGTGCGTAAAGTACGGGGAGCCCTTGGTGCTCGACTTGTCTGTCCACGTAGCGCACGTGCCGCTCGCCGAGTTGCGGTGCTTGAGGTTCACGTCGTTACCCTCGCCGACCATGTGGTTGACCACGGCGTCAGCGTACACACGCACGCCATTGGCGCGGCAGGTCTGCAGCATGGACCGCAACTCAGTGCGCGAGCCCATGCGGGAGTAGAGGCGGTAGCTCACGGGCTGGTAGAAGTTGTACCACGGGTTGCGCTGGTCGTCAGCCGTCCACTTGTCCGACATGATCGATTCCTGCGGAGGGCTCACCTTCACACCCATGTACCCGGCCTTTCCCAGGAAGTCCTTGCACTCAGCCTCAATGTCCTTCCACGGCCAGCCGAAGAGATCCACGATCGCGCCCTTTTGTCCGTCTTCAAAGGCGGCGTTGGCCGGCACGGCGTTGTTTTGCCACACAAAATACACAGGGTCGAGACCGAGGATCCACTTCTCACCGTTGGACTTCTGAGTGCACTCCACGCGGATGAGCAGCTCCGATCGAAGCGTTGAGGTCGCGCGAAAGTCGGGCGTCGACTGGGCGACGTTGTTGAAGTAGTACACACACGTGGCAGCGGTAGCGTCCACGCGAAGGAAAGTCCGAGCCATCACGGTCGCACCGAGACGGTCAGCGTCGTACACGACGTGGGCGTAGCCTGTGAGCGAGCGGTAGTCCTGGTACTCGGCCGACCACGTGCTGGCGTTGCGTGGCGGCGTCTGCCAGCGACGGATCTCCTCAGCGGCTGGCATGTCGTTGGCCGTCGTCGTGCACGAATCCAGGCCGTTCCACGTCCAGCAAGCAGGCCGCGTGGGTGGCGTCGTGACCTTGGTGGTGACCGACCACGTGCCCGCCGAGGAGACCTTGTAGTTGGCGTTGTTGTTGTTGTCCCACGTGCCGAGGCCGTTGTTGAACACGAACTCGAGGGAGCTGGCGGGCTTGGGGAGGTCGTAGCGGAACCATCCTTCCAGTGGCGGGAAGCGGACTTGGTCCGTACTTGCAGTCATCTTGACACCAGGAACGGTCGTCCATCCACTGCCCTGGGAGCAGTGGATGTACGGCGCCGTCCAGGCCGCGCGGAAGTACACGTGCAGCCCCGTGCCGTCATCCGACTTGACCAGCGTCTGCGCGTGGGCCACCGCCACAAGGACGGCACTCAGCAGCAGCGTGAGTGCTTGCATCTTGGAGCTTTGCCTTCCAGTCGAGAACCCGAGTGTGCGACGCGAAGAAAATCCGAGAATGAACTGAGCAGCGTCGGCGCACCACGCCAACCGCGACTGCAAATCGACTAGGGCACCCGTCGTGGCTGGAAGACGCGAAGCTTGCAGAGCGCAGCCGTGAGTCCCTTTTCTGTGGGCGGCTAGTGGATTTCTCCAGCTCGGTGGTGCCACTGTGCCATGGCTGGTTGACGTCGCATCTTCGTGCCCTCCACGACTTCAAGTACACTTCACCGACGAGGGCAGCGCCGCATTGGTTTTCACACCATAATAACGCCGATGATTGGGGTGCTGTTTGCCACCCTCGACATCGAGGACTTCAACTTTTGAACCTGGACTTCTCGTCCATTTCATTGCGCAAAATCCACTTACTGTGGTGGCGACCTTTCTCGCGGATTATGACCCCGTGGACCCAAGCACCGGTTGAAGTTCAAGCGGAAACGCGCGAAAAAAACGAGACCGTCCATCAATTAGATCAGCGCATCCCCGCAAGATCCGAGAAATCCAGTGAGGGGACCAACCAACTCTGTTGCGTCGCTTACAGCATACTGTAGTTCAGCCATCGATGGTCTGATCACCAAAGTGTACCAAAAGAGGCCAGCTCATGCTGTGCTCGCATTCTGTTTCGACAGTGTGGATGTGGGTCATGTTGGCCGCAGATTGGTCGTTCGGTGAGCCATTCGCATAATGCAGATCCTAATACCAGGATCGGTCGGCGTTCACGTCAGGATCTCGATTCAACGTGGTGGTGGCGGATCAGACCGAGCAGCCAACAGATGCACGGGCCTAGTGGGATGACGGCAAGGCAGCTTGAACTTCAACAAAGCGTTGGCACAAGTGTCATCAGCAGCGCTGTTGTCCACCACAATAGGGACTCAGTCTCGTACTGTAGTTGGCGCCAACTATCCAGTAGACACACCATGACACACGCCGAGCACTTCAGCTCCAAGCCCATGCCGGCCTGTAGCGTCGGCTCGCGAAACGGCGGAAGCCTTCAAACGCAGGTGCCAGCCCTGACAATCCAGTGGCTTCTGGGATGAGCCTACAATGTGTTGCTGCTTGGGCAATCAGGCAGTACTGTACATTACTGTAGATTCTCGACTGCACGCTTATGCAGACAAGGCTGAACTTCTGGTGCTTGGGTGCGAGGCAACTCATCCTTCAGAAGTGGTTGTTGAAGCTGAGCTTCCTGGGCCCTAAATTAGGACCAAATCCCACACACAGCGCAGATTTCTGCCTGCGTCAGTAGAAGTAAGACACAAACCCACGCTTAGTGAATCCACTGTCATGTTTGCAATGACCACTACAGTATCTCTTAGCCTAACGCCTCTCCTTCACACACACGCAAAAAAGAAACTAATCTTGTCGGCGGCATGGCTAATCTAGGCTGCTGTTGCGAGGCCGTCATTGTGCTTCGTAGGCCACTCGTTCACTTCTCCAACGCGCTTCAAAGTGACTTTGTCAAGGTTGAACTTTGTCACATCCACATGAGGATCTGCTGCCGTGTCCGGATCGATCACGTGACGGTGCAGTAGCAGCGGTGGGAATATTCGCTCGTTCATCATCACCTGCGCGATGGTGTGCGGCTCTGTGATCCGACGCAGCGGATCCGTCCGCTCAGACTTACACGCCGACCACACACCAGTCAAGATGAGTCCAAGCGCAAGCAGTGCGCAGCCCGCCACGACCTGTTGGACGTTTTGCTTGAAGTCAAACGTCGTGAGACCGTCGCTGAGCTGGATAACGTCGTGGACAACGGCGTCTTGGAAGAGGTAGAGCATAGCGGCTGTGTAGCTGGCTTGGAGACCCGACTCCATGTACAAGTGGTTGCTCACGACCTGATGGGTGCGCTCTTCGATGTGGCTGCTGCAGTTCGTACCACTGAGGTAGATCTTGTCCATGTTCCAGCGCAAGTCTTGGACATTATGTGGCAACAGTAAGTCACCGACTGCGGGTTCATAGAATGGGTCGATGATCCCTCCGTACTGCTGTCGTGGAGCTTCGTGAACTTTGACCAACGAAACGGGGCGAAGTCGGCGGCGGGACTCTGCGATCGACGTATAAGTCGGCAGGGATAGCGACGTAAATGGCAGTGCATCTGAACCGACCACAGCGTACTGTTGCGTCGCGGTGTCCTCGGCAGTGTTACTTTCTTGAGCAGCTAGAGGGATATGGATACCGGCGCAACTGCCGGAAGACGGATTCACGGAGCAGTTGGCACTGAACACCGATGACAGGTCCTGCGCTTCCCAGCTGAGTCGGCCCACTGTGACTGAATAGATTTTCTTCAGGTTCCGTACCGCGACAAAGTTCGGTGTGTTTTCCGTCTTGCCACTAGAGGAGTCGGTATCTTGCAAGGAGGCATCGGCGACAAGCCGCTTGGCGACGCTCACGATCAACATCGACGAGTTCGAGGTGGTCGAACATGGAACGCGATAGAAGTCGGCCGAGTAGTTGAGGTACACCTGCAGATCCTCTTTCGGCACGCCGCTGCTGGCGTCGACACACACCGCAAACGCGTTCACTTGCACCGGCGTGTCGTATGACATGCCATTGTACTGTGTCGTCGTCGGCAAGTAGTCAGGCTTGGGGTACATACAGAGTCCTGGCCACGGCGCGCAATCGTAGATTGCCTGCGATGAGTACATTCGCGCATTTTGGATTGTGTTACCGTTGCCAATCGAGAAGTCGTCTATCTTGCTGGTGTTGACTTGTGCTTCGAATGTCACCGAGTCGAAAGCGATCGTTGGTGAGATGCTGACATGTGAGAAATCCATCACGATGTCTGAACGCGACGTGTTGAACGAGCTGCTGAAGTAGCGGTTCACAATCGCTGGACTCCGGCGCAAAAACCACTCACGTTGCTGTAGCTCGGTCATGTCTTGCACTGGGAGCACACCTGCGACTTGAGCCGCTGGTGCGAGGTGGTCTGTCGGCCCTTTCTTCGAAGGAAACCGCTTCCCTGCCGCCACCGGATCGTACCATGACGGATTATATCCTCACGGTACGAAGTGAGTCGCCAGGAAGAGACCATTCATGAACAGGTTGGCAGCGAGCGACGCATTCATCGGAAACTCGTCGACCACCGTGACTTGCTTTAGCGTCTTGTTGCTCGGGTTGATCACCACACGGACGCTGTCAGACTCGAGAGCGACTGCCAGTAGCCGTTTCTGCCAGTCACGCTGCGTGATCGCGTACTCGACCGTGTCGTCAGGGAGGTAGATGGGAACCTCCAGCTGCGTTTGGTCGTAGTCACAGTACCCCTTACCAGGCTTGGAGACGCGTGGTAGAAACAAATTCCGTAGCACCGTGTTCTCCACCGGATTTCCCGTTGTCAACTCCGACACCGTGTGGTTGAGGGTGGTCACACGTGACGCCGTTGCCGCGTTGATGGTACTGGCAGACGATAAGTCCTCCGCCGATACGATCGCACTTTATCGTCGCGAAACTGCGAGTTGAAGCCGTTGTTGATGAGGTACCCAGTCGTGGCGCTCACTCCGAGCGTGGCCATTCCGGCCATCCAGCTTGGTTCGGGCTGCAGAAGCGACGTGGCGGCGATGCGAAGCACGATGATTTGTGCTGACCACGATACAAACAACTCGACGGGCTTGCCAAAGACTGATGCGAAGTTACCCGATCGCGAGTTGTACTGGTCCAGCAGCTTGATCCGCTCCGCCTGGGTCATCGAGCTTGCATATAGCTTCATGAGCTCCACACCTCGGCCGAAGATATACGTCGACGCCACGATGAAGGCGATACACGCGATCGTCAGTAGAGCGACGCGTCCCCGTCGAAGCCCCACTACGAGCGTCAGGGTTTGCCCAGACAACCCCCTTGGATCTTCCAGCATCACTTGCACACTCTTGATACTGGAATAGTTGTCATCGTCCTCCAGCTCGGCTGGGGTGGTCTTTCGTATAGTAGTGAAGCTTCCCATCGTCGTGCTTCTACCGAAGACGAATAAAGAATGGTGCTGTCACGGAGCCTCCGCTCCACCAGAGGGGCTCAGACTGAGTGACTGAGGTGTGACCTTCTATCCAGGATTCCTGTCCAACCAGGGGTACAGTACTGTGGAACATAGCAGAGAGATATCTATAGATACAGGTATATAAAAACATCAAGCAATGGGGAGCCCGAAGAGAATCAATGATAAAATTATCTGAAATCATTTCTAAGAGG